>JAQGAO010002565.1:0-19245 GCA_034697705.1 Ommatoiulus sabulosus
CGGCTCAGAAATGGTGCATACTTCACTGAACTGGGTGCACCCTACGTTCCCTTTTTGACTGGTTACACCCCGTGCACCGGGTGTGCATCGCCTCCATTATCAAGGGAGCTGGTGGACGCGGTGCACCCAACATGGCGGATAGAGTGGTCGGGAGGTCGCATCGCGCAATACATGGCCCATCATCGGTTTACACCCACCAGAAAATGTAACTGCACCAGTGTGATGAGTCGAATTCGCTATTAGTAAACACAATGACGTCATCATTTATTTAAATTCTGTATTCAAAAACTGATTTAGTAAAACTCGGCATTATTTATTATTCAGAAATGATAGAATCTGTTAATTATTTTGGAATAAAATGAAAGGGAAACAAAAAACTAATTTTTGAAATAATAAAATGAAAATTTCGATAAAACCAAGAAATGGGGCAAAAACGCTGGATAGTTGTGGAAGCTGAAATCAAACACTAATCATTTATTGCAGTGCAATGTACTGTATATATCGATCTATTACAGATTCGTTTATTTTAAATCAGCAACAGCAAGACTAAGAGACATAATGAAAATATGTATCTGAAAAACAGAATAAACAGATAATAGTCAAGCAATAAAGCAAGACTAGACCATTAAGTTGTTTGGCAACGTGGTGATAACTTACAAAGGGAATTAAAATACTCAAGATTTCATTACAATTCGAAGGTAGTAGAAATTAAATGAATTTTCCATCCAAATCATCACTTCAAAAATAAAAGTCCTATAAGCAAAGGGAAAACTTTGCCTATAAGACATTCCCGTATAATCAACTGGAATATCACGTATCTAAAATAATGACAAAAGTTTAAGCCAATGTTAAAACTCAAGACAACACATTTGTCATGATGTCAAATCGAGCATATTGATTGATGAGTGATCAGTAATTAAATCTTGGGTAAATGACCTTTTGTCCCCCTACCACAAGTTATTTCCGTATTTTAGATGATCGAAAATTATGCATTATTCTTTATCAAATTTGGAAATGATAAATAATTCCTTCTTGAGATTTTAAATCCTCGTGGAAATCCAAATCAATTGGATTAAAAACTACTGAGAAAAATACAATTACTCCTAATTTTAGTTAGTAGCAAAAATATCAACCATTGTCATTTAACAAATTTCTGCAACACCGTTCACCTCTATCCATCATCCTTCATATAAAGCGAGCATAGACAAATATCACAACTAGAAAATGAACGAAATAGATAAAACGTTTCACAGCGATGACACTTTCTGGAAGCTCGCTAGATGATTATAAAACGCCTAATTCTTCTTTGATTTTAAGTCGCTAGATCGTCTTTCTAAAATAGATGTACAAGATTTAAGCATGAGCAACTTTTTAATTCATAAAACTCCATGAATTCCACGATTCAATGATAATGAACTGAGATCAAACTTGGCTGATCACGCCAAACATTTCAACATACAGAAGATCGTAAAATCGCAAGTTAATGTAGCAAAGCCTAAGAAAATGCTAAAAAAATTGTCCTTTTGCAAAGCCTTTATAAACAGCTGAATGTCAAATGAGATGTTCCAAATTTATCTAACAAATGAATCACAACCTCTATCATTTTTGTACAACTTCTTATAAGCAATAAGCTAAAATTACAAAGTACATACATGTATTGCACCCCCACTTCAGAAGTGACACAACAAAAGTCTTCAAGCTTACAATAATTTCAGTTAAATGACAGTATTGTTATTTCATTTTACAATGAATTAAAACTTCTGAAACAGTGGTGTAATGATTCCTCTGTTCTTTAGACAATGACAAGTTTTGAAAGCAACATTGAAAAATAGTCCCACTGATATTCGATTAATTTGCTTAATTCTGGTTCATAATTTCAGATTTTATCAAACTTACTTTCTTTGTCAAGCTTTCCTCAGGATCATCCTCACAGTCCATCAAGCATTTTCGCTGTTTCACTTTATCGAAAGCTGGCTTCAAATGCTCACTGATGCATGTGTAATTCTGCGGTTTTTCTTTGGCGTAATGGTCAGGAACGGTTATGCCTAAGACTTCCGGAAGCATATACGCTTTCAGCCACCCAACTAAAGGTGTAACTCCATGCAGGTAATGGCTACGCTTGTGATAAAAAAGTAACCCATCCAAAGGAGCTGCAAATGGCAAAGGTTGCGACACTGTCTTCTCGATCTCTTCAGGCTTGCATGTATAACTGGGCAGCGGTACAAAGCGGTATGGATTAACCTTCGTCTGTTGCTGAATTTCTGGAATTTCTTCAAGCTTTGTGTGCAGCCAATAGAAGCGGAATTCCGTCTGTGGACAGATACAGCTTGACTGAGACTCTACGACTGAAACAGAACTACCGAACAGCTTATCATTAAGGGGAAGCTAACATTTAAATTTATTTTTAACGTTAGTGACTTGATAATTTTTCCTATGCAGCTCAGTAATTTTTACACTCACTGGCAAATGTGTTTACTCAAACAGAAAAAAAAACATTTTTGTGCATAAAATATTTTCCATATTTTTATGTATAGAAATTAAAGCTAATAGTTAGGCATTAGGAATTTCACATTTTTAAATACCCCACAAAAATACCCCACATTTTGATTATTACATGGCTCTTTAACTTAAAATTTAACACATGGGAAATTTGAAGTTATGAAAAAACCCTAATCCTTCGTTTGCTTAGAAAAAATTATCCAAAATATTCAATTTTATGCCTAAAACTACCGAGGAAAAACTTCCCATAGAGAATGGATCACTAGGGAAACCTCGTAATGGAATCTGTTAAAATGACAATAGCTGTCTACAGTTCACCTAATAGTCACACATTTTAGAAAGGAAGATAATTATTCATTGATGCTAGGTCTGGTCAACTTTCTGTTCATGGGCCAGATGATTCAACCAGTTATAGAAAATGCAAGTAACAAAAAATGGAAACAATATGGATTAACTACTTTCCAATGTTTTCACTTTTGGATAATTAGGATAGTAAAGATGCAAGTCCAGGACATAGGAAGATTCAATAATCTTAACACGTTATTGTTTAGCTTAACAATGCTGCCAATTTATACAGGTTTTTCTTTGTAAGATTTCTGGTCAGTTCATCTATTGCATCGTTATCATGAAAATGTCCATAAACTGTTTATACCAGTAAATAATAACCTACTGTAACGGTGGCTTACCTCACTATCTAATACTTCATTTCCCTTCCAACACAAAATATCCAACACGTAAAACATTCTATTCTGAAGATCAAAGATACAATCTAAAATAGTGTAATTGTTGCTGTGCACTTGCTGCTGTCTGCTGCCACCTGGCAAATAGGAAGGGAAAGTATTTACACGGCAGCCGCTCTTGGTGTAAGCAATGGTTTTACCCTGTCAAAAAATTATTCCATAAATAAGAGATTTTAGCAGACATAAGTATACAAAACTAGATATTACCTTTGAAGCTACAACCAATGAACGTTTGCCTTGAGGACAAAGGACTAGCAGCCAATCAACGGAAAGATCTTCCGGTATCTCAACCAACCATTCCGACAACATCAACTACGAAATCAAACATGTATAAAATAAATGACTGCAGCTTCTATGCCAAAGTGAAGCTATGCCATACACTCACTTGATTCTTGTAAAATCTTGGTGGCTTGCAGTACTGAACAATCCATTCCATTTCTTCATCGTCCATCCTCCTTTCTTCATCCAGGAGTAAAGCTCCATCATCTCGTATATCCAAAGACCAATCATTTTCTGCTAGCCTTCGCACATGATTTGTGTAATCGTAACGTTTTCTGATTAAAGAATAACAAATAATATGTAGTCCATGAAGTCGTACTAATGCCGTGTCCCTTCCCAACTTGCCCTCCGTGTGTGTATTTGTCAAAATTATAAACGAATAAATACCCAGCCTTGTAGATGGTTCCTCAACTGTATTTTGGAAATGCACCCGGTGGGAATAGCAGTAGGCTACATGTATTTAACTACCAAGTAACATTTTTTACCAAACACCTCGATGACAACACTCCAAATAGCTTGTTCGGCAGCTCCAAGAGTTTGTCATTTAGGCTGGATCCCCATAGAGTCAGTCACGACTAGATGTAGGATATTTGAATGCATGCAAGATTCGGCTTTTTCAAATATTGAATATAACCCCACCACTTGAAGAGATGGATTACCAAAATTCAGATGTAGGATATTTGGATTTCAATATAAAACTATAGAAACTATAACAAATAGCATTCGAATGGCCACGGATACCAATATTGTTAGTTACAAAGGAAAAGTTCTGAAATCTAGCTGGCATATGAATAAAAATGGAACAAATCGACAAACTGGACAGCAGCTGTCGTATAACCTATAGGAATATCCTAGATTAATTCTCCTTACATGGCCAAGCCTATAAAAGTAAGTATATATGGACTTACTGTTTTTGGAGCTCTAAAAGCTTTCTTCGACGGTCAACTTGACAGGGCACATGACTCTTTTGCTTGTACTGTGAAAATCTGGGGTGAGGCGCAGCAGTGTTATTCGGAATATCTGACACCTGAAACGACGTAGCCAATGCTTCAGTGACTTCTTCCATAGTATTTCGTGTTTCTAAACAAAAGGCAAAGTTCGAAAGTATAAGCATAAAAACATTCATGCGCACGATTCACGATCGAGGCGCCAACACGGAGAAAAACCTTATTTTCAGCTTTGCTCAAGGCTCCTAGATTTTCAACGCAACAGCAAGTTCAAAAACAACAGTCAAATTAAAGAAAGAAATGTATTCAACTCACGTTTGTTATTCACAGACCGTCCAACTACTTGTCTATTGCCAGTACGCACTGCCAGAGATGACTTTTTATACCATAGGATTTTTAACTCTTATTTTTTCCAACTGTGCTGCCACCTAGCGTATCTACGATTCTCTGGCCTTGCGGCTTTCCACATGATCAGATCAGTAGTTTGAAGGTAGGTGAGAATTACGTTCGTGATGCTGTAAAGGTAGTCAACAAATATTAAGATGCTCGAAATATTTCAACGGTCCAACGAGGCGATGTACACGCGAAGCAACAATAAATGTGGTTACTAAATTGGCGAATAGGCCTACATTGCCCTTAGCCATGCAGGCTAGCTCGCTATCAAGATAGACTGCCATGAATAATTATGTCAAACGCACATATTTGACCTTAAATTTTAACATTTGGCAATGCAGATAACTCAACTACGTCATGCGCTTGCCAACAATTGAATTTTCTACTAATTTCAATAATTATTTACGCATTAACAATTATATATGTCTCGACGACCAAGAATAAAATGCCTTTTTTCTCATAAACTGGTCAATACAAGTTTTCTGTAACCTTTGTCTTATAGGTTTCATAATGCCCACGGAAGAAAACGATGTCAAAGACACTAGCGAAAGCACCGAACCTTCGAAATCGCAGGTTATCCCCGAAAGCCACGGTGATTCGACATCTGTGGTGACCTGTTCCTCGAGTGAAAAAACAACCACTTGCCAATCTGCAGATCTAAACTTGCAAGGCACTTCTTCCGATAGTGCCAACGGAACCTTCCCTTCAGAATTCGTCGAAAACGGCAGCGACACCAACAGGTTTGACATTCAGGACAGTTTACTGGAAGATTTGCAAATGTCAACCGAGTCTGGGGAAGGGAGTTCACTGCCTGGGAACACGCTAGACGACATCAGCAGTTTGAAAACGGTGGAAGAAAATGCTAGTCCTATCCAGAATGAAGGTGACATTATTAACGAAAGCGACATTGGGCAAATTGAGACCCACCTGGCTCCGAGTTCGCTGAAAGAGCCTCCAGAAAAGAATGGGGAAGAAGAGGAAAGGGAGGAGGGGGATGATGAAGAATATGAGGGTGAAGATGGTTGGATGGATGTGATTGGAAGTGGAGATCTCATGAAAAAAGTATTTTTGTTTGGGTTTGATAATCATGATTGATATTAAGTCAAAATCATTCAGTATTTCATGTCAATATTTTTGAACTTGTATAGCTTATTAGAAAAGGTAAAGGTATTTCTACTCGACCCCAAAGGGGAAATGTGGCTACCATCAATATCGTAGGTTATCTCGAGGATGGTCAAGAAGTCGACTCCGAGAAAAGAAAAAAGGTTACCGTTGGAGATGCAGAAGTTATTCAAGGTATCTGAATTATGTAATTGCGGTTAGCATGGCGTATTCAGAGAACCATTTGTTTGAGAATATTGTGTTTTAAATTTCCCTACAGGATTAGATTTGGCTATTCCACTCATGGAAGTAGATGAAATCTGTGAAATTATTATAAAGCCCCGACTTGGATATGGCAAGCTAGGAAGGTAAATTCTAATAACTTAAGGCAGCATTAAATTTATCATTATGAAATTGCATTTATAAAATCTTAACTAGGGAGCCAGACATTCCACCTCACGCCACTATCACGTACCAAGTGGAACTACTTGCAGTAGATGATGATCCAGATCCTGAAACAATGTCCTTGGCTGAACGTAAACTTATTGGGTCTGTTTGGAAAATTTATGAAAAATTGGAAAAAGGAAATCTTTATAGCAAAATTTGGAATTATATTTCTGTATTCTTAAAGTGACACTAAACGAGAGAAAGGAAACTTTTGGTACAGCAGAAGGGAATACAGTTGCGCTTTGCAATGCTATAGAAGGGCACTTGACTTTTTAGATGATTCAACCACTGTATGTGCGATTTTTTGTTTGTTTTTATATTTCGAATTGGCAAAATTGTTACTTAAACTTCATGAAATAGGAAAAATTTAGTGGTGTTTATGATACCCTCAACTTGATTTTTTTTGGTATTTTCAAATAGGATTTTCAAAATATATCTGAGGAACAAAAGGTATTAGCAGATACATGGATTAAAGTTAGCAATAATATGGCTGCTGCCCAGCTGAAGGTATTAAAAGTTTTAAAAATACCCAAGTGAATAATTTTTCAAATTTTATATATTGTAATTACTTTCAGATTGGTGCATTTGATGCAGCTCTGAAGTCAGTTGAAAATGTACTTAAAGTTCAGCCGCAAAACGTGAAAGCATTATTTCGAAAAGGGAAAATTTTAGCCGCAACGGGTAACACCGAAGAGGCTGTTAAAACCATGAAGGATGCCTTGAAACTAGAACCTGAAACCAAAGTATGCATTAATCAGTCCAACCCCAATTGATCACAACACATCCCCACACATTTTTAAAACTGAATCGTTGTTTGCAGATAATTCATCAAGAATTATCACTTCTGGTGGCAAAACAGAAAACGGAAGTAAAAACCGAACGTGAAATGTACAAACGTATGCTGGGCCAAGACAGCAAACAACAGCCTACAAAGGCCCGACAATCTTCTAGTAATAGTTTTCTAAAGTGGGGATTACTTGCAGGGGGTATTACTGCTGCTATTCTCAGCATAGTTGCTTATAGACATTTTCATGCAGGATCCATGGATTAACTTGATAACGAGGCCTTTAATAGTAATTGCTTAGTTTCACAGAAAAAATGTTACTCAGTATATGCAAAATCTCTAATTTGTCGAAACTTTTTTGTCTTCTGGAGACGAGTATTTCATTAATCCTAAATTTGATGGTATTAAATGTGGCTTTAGTATAACACTTATTTTTTATTTTTATTGTATTACTGTACTAAGCTGCCTTGCATTCTTTGTATTTCATTTAATTGTTTTTTCTTAACAAATAAATACGAGTTAACTCCAGTTTGTTTCTTTACACTAAAGCATGTTGAATTTATGGTCATACATGGGTGATTTAACTAATAACGTAAATTAACATTAAACCTCAGCATTTTTACAGCAGTTAATTTAACAAAAAATAGTTGTGTGATAAAAGTTCAGCTACATGTACATGTACAGAAATTGTTTTTTTTTCATAGCTTGAGAATTACAATTTAGAAACAATGAAACATATGAAAAGTCTCCAAAGTGCTGATACGAGTAAATGTTTAGAAAATAATTTTGTATTGTCCTTTCATTTCAATTTTCAATCACACAAAAATACCTAATAAAAATAACTCGCAAAATTACGAAAAAAAAATTACTGACCCGGACGTGATTTGAACACGCAACCTTCTGATCTGGAGTCAGACGCGCTACCGTTGCGCCACCGGGTCTTGCGTGAATATAGCCCATTAATTGCGTATAAAAGCACGGTATAAAGGATTTTCTAAAAACTTAAAAATGCATAATTATATTTTACAGGCATTTGGATATATTCACGAGGCATTTGATTCAAATAATTTTATAATGCATTGTTGATGGCAGACGAACGCAAGAAAAGAGTATATATTCAACGCAATTATACATCGCAGAAATCTAGCATATAGTGATTATCCTAAACAATTCAACGATTAATACTTTTTTGACTTGCCTGATTATACGTGTATATAAAATTGAGGATTTCGGATACAAACAAGTTTGTTTGGTGGGAAGAACATACGCGAGATTTGATGCGTGTGCAGCGTCGTTAAGGCGCCAAATTTAAATAAATTTACCCCAGATCGAATTTACAACATCACGTTTTCCTCAAGAATATAGTACAATTCTGAATAGTTTCGTTGTATTACCTGGATCAATTCATATGTAAAGAAGTGTTTAACTACAACACTTAAAGTCCGACACCAAAAATGAAATTAGGTTAAGCTCAATGTAATATATTTAATATGAATTAGCAATTAAATAATCAAGGGAAAGGAGCACCGGAAAACAAAGTAGTAAATTATTAATGTAAAAAACAGCTTACAAATTTCCTAATTTTCTGGCTTACAGTTTCTTTAGCAGGAATTTAGTAGTTCTTGCAACTTTGTAAACTTGTTTTCTCTTCAAAGACGCAACCCAGTAAGTCAATTACTATGGGTTCGCCAGTCCATACCTGAATTTTCCAGTAAAATCAATAAAATAAAGTTCGTTCAATCATGGAAAGGCGAAAATCTAGTAAATTTATCTACACATACATGTATATTACTTGAGGAGCAATGTCCAGTTGGTGTGCAACAATAGGAACATCTAATGTATACATTTGCGAGGCAGCTGGATTGATCTAAGAATCGTTCAATTAACAATAGCAATTTGTAGACTAAACAGGAATCAATTAAAATAACTTTATTACCTTTCTTTTATTAATCCGCATATTTGTTAATGGTATTTCCTTGCAATTCCTGTCTTTGTACCGAACGAAAAATTCGGAAATAAATCTACTTGCATCCTTCCTCCAAAAGCCTCCGTTAACTTTTAATGCTGTGATTACTTTTGGGGAATCAAGAAACTTTATCCGATAGAAAGTTCTTAAACAATAAAATATAAATACCCTAACCTAAATAATTGAGATCAAGTTCATTTTTTTAAATGAATAATTACGCGGAAATTCTATGCATAATTTCTTTGAAAACATGCAACAACAACAAAAAGGAAAAGTTTGAATTTGGAAATAAGAAATTATTGTGGGGTAGCTAAAGAAATATAGTGTCATTAATATGCATGGGATTAATTTGAAAACTTTATTTTCTCAGTTTGTTTACGAATTTCGGATTATTATTTTTCAAACTAACGTTGGACCAACGTTGTTATTTTAGAAATAAGTTGCTTATGAATAAACAATAAAAAAATACGACAACCGTCAAATTTCGATTTTTTTTGACCGATTTAACTATCGTCTTATCAATTTAAAATAGCATATGTATTTTTCATGTCGTTATTTGTTTTGTTCCAGATCAACAATTTCAGAATCTAACAATTATAAACTCACTTGTTTGAGTCGCCATTTTGCTCCGATGTAAGATTCGAATGAATATTCACGGAAACATTCTCTCCATTAATGGACCAAATGAAGTTAAGCAAAGTATGAGGTGAACGACAAAGTGCTATAGCAGAATGTTTGCAAATTACAATTATTAAATCATTTAAATTTTTTCGTACTAAACCAAGAACCATGATCAATTTAGTTTGGATTCAAATCAAAACCTATCAACACGTACAACCGACCATTAAAATTGTTGAGGACGCGTCAAGCTGCAATGCGCAAGTCAAGAATATTTTAAAAACGAAACGATGAAATTAGCCCCAACAATTGATATAAATTTATGGAAATAAATTCCATATATGAACGAAACAAATGTACTATCTGTATATGCGCTAGTAAATCTAGAACAAAAATTAAATTTAATACTTTTATTTTTTTCATCCTTCATTTTGTTTCCCCTATCAGTTATTCAACAAACATCACTGTTTGCATCCTTTTCACAATCCAGAAATGAAACACAAATTACATACAAAAGGAAGAAATAGGTAAGTTACGTTAAATAAAAGGTGAAATTATTAATAAGCTAATTACCTGAAGCATGATGCAATGCAAGCTTTTTGGATTTTTTTACATGAATGTTTTTTAAACCGTACTTAGTTTTGAGACGTTGAACATGATCTGCAGAACTTCTCTTATTCCTAAATCTGCTTATACCAGATATGTAAGGAACTTCGTGTTCTATTTTTACGCCACTTTGACCATCGTCGTGAGAACCATTGGAGTCCATGTCACGATCAACATATAGTCTTTTGTCCGGTGGCAAAGTAGCCAATCTAATTTTCTCACTGAAATCTGTGTTGGCACGAAGCAAAGTACCATATGTGTAGTGCTTAGATGAAGGACGTCGATCATAGCCCACCTCTTTTTTCTGCATTCTGTGATCAAGGGCAGCATCAGATTCTCTGTTAATTTCAAGAGGTTCCACCTGTTGCTTTTCTCTAGCTGTGTCAACATTGCTTGCCGAATTCGATGGAAAATTTTCTGCAGAACGATATCCACTTTTCCTGAATTCCTGGAGCAGTGCCCTGATGGGAAAATTCTGCACTTGCCCATCAGAAACACTGTTTCGCACATTGTCAAGTTCAAGATTACTACTTGCTTCTGATGGTTCTAAAAAAGCTGGATCATAAAATTGGAACCTTGAATTGGGTATTGGTAAATATTGCACCAACTTACGGTTTCCTTGCACGTAAACCACGGGGTAATACAAGGCGTAAGGCTCGCCAGCAAAGTTTTCCCCATCTGAATTGTAGTAAAACATCGAAGGTGCTTCAATGAGTTTGTTTGGATTAAGTTCTGCCTTATTTTTAAGACGTCTTGAGCTGTCTTCCATATATGGATATTCCTGATGGACAGCACGCTTTTGGAGAGGAATTTTCTCAGATCGCAGATTGGATAAAATATCTCTTTTTGAACGTAAGTTCATGTACGCATTTTCAAGTTTGATCCTCATGGAATTTGATCCTTTTGCTATTAATGGGGGATATATCACTGAACTCTTAGAGATGGAATTGGAAAGTATTCCATGATGCATAATGTGGTTGGCCAATGGCATATTAAACAATATGTCTGGATTCTGATTTCCGTACATTTTCTGGAAATATGTGTTTAGCTTTCTGAAGTATTGTGGCTTGGAAGCACTTTGGAATGAAACTGGTTTCGAGTCGACAACTATTCTTCGATCATAAATTCCGGGATAGATCTTCTTGTCTTTAAGAAATGCAGAAAGTTTTTCATCTCGAATGTCATCAGATGGCCATTGAGGTAAATACGCTGAAGGAATATCTACAGTTGCGTTTCCTAAAGTTCTTGGCCACACAATATTCTCAACGTCGTTTTGTTGCTCATTATTCTCATCAGATTGCTTGTCATCAGAAGGAATAACTGAAGTTGGGCCTCCTTGCATTGTTGGAAATTCAAGATTCTCAACGTCGTTTTGTTGTTCATTATTCTCATCAGATTGCATGTCAGATTCATACTTGTCATCAGAAGGAATATCTGCAGCAGCGTCTCCTTGCATTGTAGGAAACTCAAGATTTTCAACGTCGATTTGTTGTTCGTTATTCGCATCAGATTGCGGGTCAGATGCATACTGGTCATCAGCTGGAATATCGGCAGTTTCGCCTCCTTGCATTGTTGGAAACTCAAGAATCTCAACGTCGTTTTGTTGTTCATCATTCTCATCAGACTGCCTGTCAGATATATATTCCGAAGAAGGACCACCTAGAGCTGCATCTCCTTGAATTCCTAGAAACACATGATCTGTAACAGAATCTTTGTATCCAACTCTTGGTTCAATGACATCAACAGGATATTTTATTGGGACTTCTTGATGTTTAACGTTACCTAACTTAGTCACATCATGTAGAGCATCAGGTATTCTGTGCAATTTTTCCGAATTTGAGGCTAATATTTCGTTTCCTTTGGGTTCCTGGTTATGCTCATGAACTATGTTGTCATAACCCTTCCCTGGAGATGGGAAACCTTCTAATTGAAAAGGTTGAAATGGTTCATGACCGTTGATGGTGAGACAGTTAGCACAAATACGTCGATGTTCGGAGAGAACAGAAGATATATAATTGTCTGGATATTCCATTTTATCATGGTTGATATTAAAATTCAAATCCGTCCGGCTATGTCTGTCAGGATTTCCCGATCGTGATTCAATTTGCTTTACAACATCTGAGGTACCTTTCTGACGATTCGAATTTGGATGCTGTTGAATTTGTGGTAAATCATCATATTCAGTAAAATAGTCATAGTTGTCTGGTTCCTCGCCCAAGACAGGGCGATGGCTCCTTTTGTTTTTATCGATATCACTGAATTCTGGCCATTCGTGATCTTTACTTCGAGCTTGCCTTTTCTTCTTGGAAAGATCTTCAACTCTATGTTTATTTTCGAGCAATTTCTGTTTAAAAGTCTGAACAAATGTCATTAAGCTAGAATCCCCTCCATTCTGGTGATTTTCATCTTTAACAGAATTTCTTGAAGTACTGTACTCCTTGTATGGGTTACTAAAACGCGCACTATCAAATCTTCTATTTCGGCGACCGATACTAGAAGCTTGGCCTAGGATTAGCTGCTCATTAACCGTTTCATCATCTAACTGTGGCGATGATGCATTTGTTTTGTAATCTTGATTAACCAGCTGAGTATCTTCATAAGGAGATTGCATTGAAGCAACGTGAATGGGGTAGCTTTCGCGTGAATCATTATAGGATTCTGAATTAAAGGTGCTTTCCATTGTAGCTCTGCTGTTAACACGCCAAGGATTTCTATGCCGTCCTGATTTCGTCATGAAAAACTGCATTCCAGAAGGTAAACTTGTATTGTTGAACTTGGAAGAATAATGCATATACACATTTCCTTTGGATCGAATGCCTGGTGAAGTGTTGTTATAGTCATTAAAAGAAGTGGAATTTTTCTTCCTCATTAGATCATTCACAGTGCTACTGTTTCTAACTTGCATCTTCAACCTTAACTGTAAATCTGGCGACATGACTAGGCTGCAGATTCAACAAAAAAAAAAAACAAGTTGACATTATCTGCACATAGGAAACACGCAAGTTAATGATGTGCACAAACGTATCACTAAATCACATGACAGATTCAAAATTAATTTCCATCATCATGCGTCATATAATTACCAGACAAACATTTCGAAATAAGATCAACTTTCAATGCAAACTATACCGAAATTGCCTTTGCTTTGAAGATTGTTTATCACCATTCCCATGCTTTATATAGAATCCTTCAATAAGAATAAATACGTAAATAGCGGTTCTCAAAAAAATCTTCATGTTGGTAGTAAAATTTGTTCAAACAATGAAAACATCAAAACATAGATCGTCATTAAAAAGTAAACTGAATTTACTCGTTTATGTTTGTTCTAACACAATGATGCATTATTTAAAAAAATAGAATACTCAAATAAGAAACGTGCACATGAACAGCATGCAGAATGATCAAAGCATGTGGCTCACAAAAAACAACACAAATAATATTATTCTAAAACGATGTGAAAATTAAATAACACAGAACAAAAACTTCCGTACAAGTCATGCAAAGTATTAGGTACTGTTTGAATGGGTTGGCTGTCTTAAAAAACGATTAGCTTTTGGAAAATAACAGAAAGAAATATATTCTTACTTAAATTAATAAACCAATAGGTATATCCTAATATTTTTTTTAATAATAATGACTCATAATGATAACAGAACAAAAATTGGAATTTTTTGTCGTGACATTTTAGCCAAGCTCAAAAATTTACGATTTATTTTCAATACCCCTTAATCTGCTGAAAATGCAGATATTAAGGTGTTGTTCTGTAATTTTATATTAAGACTGCCTTTACCTGAGCAAGAATTAAGAATAGAAAGATAATAGATCTTCAAAAATCATGATATTAAAACGTAATTTCTATAAACAATTATAACCAGATTTCCTTTTTTTCTATTAATGTGGCCTATAACCAATAAATCCGGAAGTTTAATACACAATAGCGTTTTAAGGAAGGATTATTACTTAGATTTATTTTTACCCCATGAAGTATGGCTCGTCTAGATGAAACTATTTTTTTTATTATTAAATATGAGCGCATATAAGCCTTATTTAAAAAAAATATGTATATATACAAATCCAAAATCGAGTGTGCAGATTCAAACGCGTCACTTTGCAATTTCGATTTTGAATTCTTTATAACCTTTTTTTTATAAATGAAGGAGCGAAATGGAAAATTTTACAAAAAATCATCTTGTCATCTAGACTAGCTATACTTCCAGGAGAAAGGTAAATCTGGAAGTTATAATCCTTCTTTAAAACGATATTGTGTAAAATAACTTTTTCCCATTGCAGGATCATCGACCACCACAGATACCATCATGGACCTCATGAAAATTTCAATAATCAAGAACATAAACTCACTCATGACTTGAAATTGCTCCTGATAAAAGTGGATAAATCTATATCACAAGTAAAAATATACTCGTTATAGGTGGTTTTGGTCATGATTTTGTAAATGCATAAAAGCAACTTCAAAGGTTCAGTATGTTAATCTAATGATAGTTTAATTGTTATAAAAGTTTCTTCCCTTGCCAAGAGCAAGAATTTTATTCAGTGTTAGGTAGGTGACAATAATGATTTTTAAATCAAGATTAATTTGTTAACAGAAGAAAA
Source organism: Ommatoiulus sabulosus (assembly GCA_034697705.1). Lineage (NCBI taxonomy): Eukaryota > Metazoa > Arthropoda > Diplopoda > Julida > Julidae > Ommatoiulus > Ommatoiulus sabulosus. The sequence continues at coordinate 14,992 of JAQGAO010002565.1, forward strand.
AAAGTTAAAGAATAAGAACAACAAGGAATCGATTTTTAAATAAGGTACACGAACTATTATAATTAGTACAAGCAGAAAGGTTGAAATCAAAGATAATTGACATTTGTTTCTGAATGGGGATTGTTAGTGTGCATTACAAGCCCTATCTGTTACACATAATCACTGCACTGAAGCTAGTTCTGTTATAATTAATATATGCATTAGTAAGGTAAATAGAACTATGGAGATATTTTGCAGGACTCCCACACAGTAATAAAAATTACACTGATAAACATAATTAGAAAATCATGCAATACACATTCCTTATTTCTTGCATGATCCTCAAATTATGGTGAGCAGTATATATGCAGATGCATGTTTCTTTGCATTAGACAGCATTCCATAATAATGCAACAGTTAAGTAACCGAATCAATTAAAAGTTGTAAGAATTTTCCATACATGATGATGAGACAAGAATTGCTTGTACACCCATTGAGCCAAATTTAGACAAAACCAAGATTAATCGTGAGTGATTTGGGCACAGATATAAGATAAATCACTTGAAATATGCTTAACACTTGGGTCGGATTATTACTAGATTTTTAAACCCTCCACAATTATACTGTACATGTAGAGGAGACAGGTAAGAAGAGGTGAAAGATGGGAGCACAGTGCATGATCGGTTTTAAAAGGAACCATTAAAGCCACCGAGCAAGGTGCCTTAAGAGTTCAGCATCCTCATCTTGCATTCGGAAGACCCAGGTTCAATTCCTGGGTCGGCTATCCTCGATTGTGGTTTTTCATGGTTTCCCACAATTCTTCCAGGCGAATGCTGAGATAGTTCCTATATTAAATCGGCCATGACCGTCTTCCCATCCCATCCCATCCTCGTATTAATGTCCCATTAATTCCGGGAAAATTAACTTAATTGTGATGTTGGGGTCCATCATGCCCTAACTGCTTAGTCTGACTTAATTTGTATAATGATCCTACCTGTCAAATGGTACTATGTACTGACTGCAGGGTAAAGAATCGAATTGAATTACTTTCAAGCAACATTGGAAAACCATGTAAACCAATATTAAAACAACAACAAATTGGATGCTATTTATAATTAGCACTACAATCACATATGCAACTCCGACTCTCTCACAAGTTAGGGATAGCTACATGTATCTAAATTTTCTTTAAGAAGTACTACATCCTGAACCAACAATTACTTGTTGGGTTTATTTGGCACTTAGCAATTACAAATAGCAGTCATGATACTGTTTTGTATAGATATAAGGAGGATGAACCGGCCCAAGGTAATTCAGGATTTCTAAAAACAACATTACCCCCATGATACCTAATTAGCCCTTAAGAACCCACCTTAGTCAATTTCCGTGGCATTCCCCATTCATAATGCCTGGAAAAGCCAGACTAGATAAAATTTGCTTAAAAATATAAAATGGATATGCATTTTAGGACACAATATGGCGTTAAAGTTAGAAATGTATGGGAATCCTGCACATCAATTTCAAGAAACTAATAGAACAAATAATCTAAATCTACAAGTAAAATGCATTTTTGTCCACTATACATTATGAAAGTCTATTCCTTTTCTTAGTAAATGCCATTAAAAATATCAATGATATTAAATCTGGGTTGCTTTTGAAATTCGAGGTGGGATATACTGAGATCAGAATAATCCATCTTCTCCAATTTTCTCAAATTATTTGTCAAGAGAAACGGGATGAATTACACTCACATTTTGGAAAAAGATTCCAATATTCCAAATACACTCCTTTCAATTAAAAATATACAATGGAATCGCACAATTTCTTGCCAAATGCATGCAAGAAAATACACTTGGCATCCAGAAAAAATTCATCTATAAATACATCGAATGACATTCATAAAACTTGATTTGGAAGTCACGCTTGGGGCATAAATAAAATTTTTGGACGATTAAATAAGTCTAGTAAATTACGCTCCATTCATTTACAATATTAAAATACGGGAGACATCTGATTTGAAATTGACGTTACCATTACTTGGGTCGTTTGGGGGTTTTTGCACCATGTTTATTACTAGAAGATGGACCCAATTCATCAGGGGAGGATTGTCCTCCTTCAGGAGGCGAGTCTGGTTTATTCAACTTGGACCTTCTTGGGGGGCGAAACGACCTTTGCATTGAGGGTGATGATATTTCCCGGATCTCTCCACGGCTGCGTCGCTTCCCTTCAACGATGTTATCTACAAAATGCAGTTAAATGTTTTAGTGCCACGGCTGATCAAATAACATTCCTCTCTTCCATACCGTTATTATCAAAAATGCCTCCAGGATCTGAAATAATTTGATCACTCTCAGAAGCCCTTTTAAATGAAAACTTCCCAATCATTATAGAATATTATACAGTATACGGTATATTCAGAGGAGCATTCGAATAATTGGAACAGATGCAAAGTTCTAGCATAATATCTCGAAACACATAAATACAAAATATATAACAAGAAAAAAATATTTTTATGGTAGAAATATGTGACAATTGTCCTTCATGAATGACAGGTGGCAACAGCCAGTTTAAAAGCTTAACTTGAACGACAATTAAGGTTACTTAAATAGCATAAATCTAAGGAAGCTTAAGTACTATCGAAATAGGCCGACATGAACATATCTCACCTAAGCAAATAGATGTGTAGCCGTGCATTGTGTTCGTTGGTAGTTCCTCCAACAACGCAGCTTGATCATGGGTCAGACAAACTTTACTTCGGGGAACATTCCTTACAGTTCCTCCATCTATTTCCACTTTGTAAACAGTCTCATCGCCCTCGTTGAAATTTGCAAGAATAATCCCAGAATCAAACTCGCCATCAGCCGATTCTGCATAGACACTCTGTCCAACAGGAAGAACATCTACAACTAGGATTTTACCAATTTTGATGGAACGGGCATCACCATCATCGTACATGATCAGCCAACTAGGAAAAAAAACAGCTTTTACAAGTGCGAATTAATTTTAATGCCACCCCCTAAGTAACAGCACTAACTTCTCTTATTTAAACCTTCCCTTATAATTTGAATGTCATGTTTAGTATTTATCAAATTGAAATTTCAATATTCATAGTGTTAAAAATGAAAATTTAGAGATTTACTCAATAAACTTGCCAATATTTTAAAGCATATGTTATTTTCTGTAATATTTAATATTAAGTAAAGAAACTAAAAAGTAATGCATTTTTTTAGGAAACACTAAGTCCATCTTAAAAAATCTCAAGCTAAGTACAATACCTATCGTCTTTTTCTTGTTGCAAAACACGACCAGGATAATAAAACTTGTCCTGCCATTTAGCCATTACTCTAGCACCTGAATAAATAAAAAATGCCATTCACACAACAATCCATAAGAATTCAATCAGCATCACGGCAAGAATAGCTACCTGGCCGTAATGAGCTCGTCGCTTCCTCCAACACTGTCGAAGCATGTACAGCTACTTCTCGTGATGTTGAAGGCCGCGGAATAACAAAATGATCTCGAGAGGACCTCCTTGAATGTTCATCCTTGGCAATTTTCCTTTACAATTTAAAAGCACAAACAAAATTCCTCAATGAAAAAAATACATAATGTATAACAACATACATAGCTAAAACATACCTAGGAGTACTGATGCTTTCACTAGCAGACAGTTGCACTTTGTTGCTTGGTTTTCCACGTTTGTTTCCTTTTCTAGGTCGTTTAACAGGTGTCTCAGGCAAAGATGGTTCTGTTGAAGAAGTGAGGGACTCCGCCACCTTTATTCTTCGCTGAACTGATTTCTTAGGAGCAGTAACCTTGTGAACTTCATTCGATGCTCTACTGCTGCTGCTACATTCCGGGCCAGGCCCTGGTAAAGTTTCAGAAATTTTCACAGGAGATGCTGTTTCAGGACTCGATAGGTTCAAAGTTTTCTTAAATTCGTAAAACTGTCGCCTTTTCACTGAAATTGAGTAAAATTTTGTAAACACAAGAATTTCTAATAATGCAACGTTAAATACACATTAAACTTTGTAGTTGTTTTAACACCTCTTTTCCATTAGTAGAAAACAAGTCATACAAAACTGATGTTATCACTTTTCTATAAAGTTTTATTAAGGGCATTTTCTAGTTCTTAACAACTTTTTTAAAAAAAATACAGAAAATATAACTACAGTAGAACCCCTCTAATCCGCCCTCAGCTAGTCCGTCACTCCGGTTAATCCGACCGTGGTCGGAGGCTACCTTTTACTATAGGCTACCTTCAATTTTTACAGT
>JAQGAO010002566.1:0-19240 GCA_034697705.1 Ommatoiulus sabulosus
TTCTTCTTCTTTAATGCATTCTTTGCAATCTGTTTGAAGGAAGGAAAGTCAGTATCAGCATGATGTGTCTTCACATAGATGTTGAACAGCCATGTCGATATACATTATGAGTTCTTTTTCGCGTTGCCACTGCACAACATTTAAATTAATACCACGTCTTGAGAATTTTAACTGCCCAGTTTGCTCGTCTAATGTATAGTCACGTATCTTTACGTAGGTGAGCTTGTTGAACTTTCCGACGAACATGTAACGCTCACCTTGGACTTGATACATGATGGGATCCATTGTAGTAATTGGTGTCCTACTCTGATCAGTTTTTTGATATTTAAAGGGCTGTCCAGTTGCACTGGCGGTATCTTCAAATCCCCGCTTTATAGGCTGTACTTGCACCGGTAATGGAGCAGCGGGCACCGCTGAACCCATGGTTGGTGCTGTAGGCGGCATCTGAGGCGGCATACTCGTAGTAGGCGCAGCGGGCGACATTAGAGCAGAGTTCCTTTCTATAGCTGAACGTAAACTTAACACAACGTCAAGGTTTCAATGGTAGTTGGTAGTAACAAAGTTAGAAGCTGTGCATGTCCAAGGATGTGTCAGCTTTTATCCTCCTTATGATATAGGTCAGCTCCTCCTGTAGTCAGTCTCATTGGGTGGGATGTGGGGCACGTCTTCCATGTGATGCATTGCCCTACTTTCTTAGTGGATGTTTCGTACCCCTCCCTCATTTACATGAGGTCATCTGACCTACTCATTCGGCATTGGCAGAAGGCTTTGGCGTCATGTTTACTACTAGCGCCCTCTGTTTCAGTGCCATCAAATGTTCGTCGAGAACAATTTGCTTTTCTGAACAGACGCATTTTATCAACGCACGCATGTACGTTACAATGCCTGTCCCTAATCAAGAGTATATTTGCGATCCAGAGTGCCTGAATTTTAAAATGCTGAATATATGTGTTTCTGATTCCCTTGAAGACACCAGTGATGATGATTCAGATGTCGACATAACCATCAGCGATGACGATTCCCATCAATGTAGCTGTATGAACTGCAAGCATACCGATTTCAGCATGGACACAAGTGATGACGACGATGATGATGATGATGTGGATTTCGACATTGCTACCAGCGACGATGACGACGAATTCATTAACAATGCCCTGTATTATACAGCTACCGACAGGAAAGTGTTTACCCTGGTTGACTTGTTCAAAGTGACTCAGGAAACTACTTATAATCTACAGAGTAAAATATGCAGTGTCATAGACATAAGACATGTAGTGGATCCACTTCTTATATTAACAAAGTGCACGCGTCTTGCATGCAATATCGAATGGTGTATTCAAGTCGTACACGCCAAGTGGTATTGCCCTATATGGTATCAGGAAATATTTCGTATGTTTTCTGCACTGCGTCATCAGAAAGTAGTGAAATTTAACACGTGCGCCCGAAACCATCAAACGAGTGTACATCAAATCATCTTGGAGGTCGCTACGACTGCACTAAAGAACAAGGATTTTTACTGCGCTGACTGCATTCTACTTAGAAAACTTGAACTGTTCGATGACGGTGTGCTTGACGGACATTTGTATGATTGTCACGCCCTACACATTTGGTGTGATGCATATACGTACCCTCTGGATATACTGTACAGTTGCATTTTTAAAAGACACGACTTGGAAAGATGCATTAGACTTGTATATGCTAAATAGCATCATCTCAAGCTGCTCCCCCGATCCATTTTTATATACGCCATGCGCTCACTTTCAGTAAATGGAAATAATGAATGGGTACAATAAACTATGTTTAATTTCAAACAATATTTCTTTGTGATATCTTTTTATTTATTTTTTTTATTTTTCCATACATATAGGATGACTGGAAACAATTATCACGTAAGTAACTTTATTTTTCTATTTTTCCAGCACAAAACAAACCAAAAATATTTAATTAACGTTATTTGTATTAAATTAACAATGTATTTATGTCCTTGTACCATTCTACGTTTAAAAACACCATTTTTATCCATAGAATAACACTGACGGCATTTTTTCAGGCCCTTTTTACACAGGGGGCAGCGTTTTTTACATTTTTTGCAAGGGGGAGGTTGGCTTTTTTCCATTTTCCAATAAGGGGCGGGGCTAAACGCGATCGGCCCATGTGCTAGCGCCATCTAGCGGCCATTTCGCGCATTATTTTTACTATTTTTAAATTTCCCGCACTTTTTTCATTTTCGATCTTTTTAAAAGCCTGCTCCGAGGTGATGACTTCACTTCGGGCAGTTGTCAGCTGACAGGTGGCTTTTTCTGGGTCAGGGGGTGGGGGGTGACGTCATTATTTGTCTTTAATAATATCAAAATTCTTAATTTAAATAAATTTGGTAATGTGGGTTTTTCTAAACACGCACCGACCGTAAGAAATAAATCACGCTCTCATAAGCACAACGTTAGGATCGCGGAGTAAATACCTATTATACTTATTAAACACCTAACGCATTCAATGTAAAACCGACGTGAGCGCTTTTTTGATTAAAAAAGAGCTTTAAACGCATGTAAAATCGGATGCGCTGGTAATGCTATTCACTTTGATCAAAAATCCCTTTAGGCGCAAGGCTTGATGCAAAAATATATTTTTCGCAATTAAAATGCTCACTCGCACCTTAAACAGGCCTATAAGTTATGTGCAATATCGTAGGGGGCAGCCTGCTCTTGAAATAAAGATGCACAATTTTTAATTTAGGCGCTCAAGCTTGGCAACTTTATAAATTCAAAACATGCGCCCTTGGGCATATGAAAGCGTTATTTAAAAAACAGGAGAAAGTGGACCAAAATTTATTTCAATCCTCAAAATTATAATTGCCAGGGGAATAGTTAAGGCTTCGTGCACAATTTCCAAAATGCGCAAAAAGTAAACAAGAGCGCAGTGCGCAATTTCTTTAAAAATTTTGTTGTTTTTCGAGGAACAGGATGTGTAAATTTTTAGGCATTTTTCAGAATTTCAGGGGGAAGAAAAATAAAATTTTTAAGCCTATTCACTTGCTCTATGCGCATTAAATGTAACAGGTAGGAAGGGTCTCTTAATGAGAATAATGAGCGCCACATGCATGAAAATTGGGTGCGCAATATAGGCTTTATAGGCGCTACACGCACGTATTAAAAAAAAACGCTAAATAAAAGAAACAATAGTTTGCATGTTAAACAGAATTCTTGTTAAATTTGGGCCCTACTTGATAAAATCACTATGAATCCAATAGAGGGGTGTGATTTTTCGTTGCAAAAACACGCAGATATAGAGAGGAGAGGTAATTGGGGATTTGGGTGGTTTGCTTTTAAAAGAGGAACGTATCCATAACATTAAGTTGGGGTGGCTAATTAAGAGCGCTTCAAAAACAATTGAGTAATTTTAATTTATAAAGTAACTTACTAGAAATTTTAGCAATTTTTAAAAATGTTTTAACCAAAATTAAATTTTAATTTAAATCCGAAAGGTCCATCAAAATAAATTTTTTGATCAATTTTGAAGAGAATCTTAAAAGGGTTATTCCTGAACGGTTCTTAAACCAAAATTTAACAAATTCCACTTGATACACTTTACCAAAAATGGATTCGTTTTTGAAACTAGCAATTCAAGGAGTTAGCTATCTTCTTACTTCTTTGTGCCTGATTCTTTCATGGACATAATGCAAAGAGGGCAAAAACTAGCGTTTCCAGGAAAATACTACAGGATAAATTCTTACTGTATGTTTCTGTTCTTTTCGTAATGGTCTTTCAGGGAAAATAAACCTTACTTCTTCTTCCTTTTTTGTTGTGGAGTTTTTCGTCGTTCTTTGGTAGTGGCATTTTCCATCCTTTTCTGTAGTAGCGTTTCTCGTCGTCTTTGGTAGTAGCATTTTTCGTCCTCTGGTTCTTCCTTAAAGAATTTAGATTTAATGTCCTTGTCTTTGGTTTACAGGTTTTTCGTATTCCAGGATCTTCTTAGTTCAGCCAAGGATTCACCCAAATGTTATTCTTATTCCTTCTTTTCTTCCTTTAGGTAGCTTTAAGTGGTTTGTTGACGGCTCGAAGTTTTTTTGACAAAAAGAAATACGTAAGTATTAGTTATCAGCAAATAAATGGTTGATGAAGTGTGTGACTCGGGAGTCGAATTATTTTCCGTTTTTCTTTGGTTAAACCAATCGTTAAAATATTTCACTTGTTTCTATCCAACCGATAGTTGGGGATAGACGTTTTCGGTAGCACAAAAGTTTTTGTAAGAGTTGATAGCACAATTTGTTTTCATTGTGAAGCAAATGGCACGTGTGTAGCGTTGGCGGCGTGTGTACAGGCGACTGGGACGGATGGAGGCGGAAATGGAGAAGGAAGACGCACGTGGTTACCTCCTGCAAGGTCGTTTTGCGCCTGGGGCATTAAAAGGATCGCAGTTGCTTTGATGACCTTGTTTACCTCTTCCTGCAGGTGTCCCAGAAGTAGGTTTCTGCAAGCAGCCCGTGCGTTTTCATGGAGTTTCCCGTGGCGGCCTTTACCTACTTTCTGCTTACCTCCATCTTCCTCACTTGAACAGAGACCTATGTGTGGACCCTCCCATCTCGTTTTTGTAGTCACGACCACGTGTTGGCCATACGCCTTGTCTGGGGACATGAGCATTTAAGTTATTAAAATCATTTCGGAATTCAATTGGAGGTAAACGAGGAAGCTGCGGATTGCCATGAAAATCGCCACATTTTAAAGAATGTAAGTTTTTGAAGACTTTGTGGATTTTTCAAGTTTAACTTTTTCCCTTGTGTTTGCACGTGTCACGCGAAGTGTTGCAGACACGTGCTCCTTTAACTTGCTTCATCCAGTGTGGTGGAGCTTGCTTTTTTGCCGAAGCGGAAGTTGTGGTTTGTGGTGGCTTTTGCGCGCACGCGCGTTTCTCTTCTTTTTGTAGGACGAACTAAGCGACCTAGAGATATGGGGTTGGAACCAGTCGAATGCGGAACGTTGGGTGCATGTACTTCACTGAATTATGCACCATTTCCCAGCCGAATGGAACATACACCGGTGCAGATTTTTTCGAACGGTAGAATCCAGTATTATTATATTTCGTCTGCTTTCCATCAGATTCGTTTGCTGTTCTTTCCTAAATGGTTCTTTTCGAAATTGGCGCTGCTTTGGGGGGACTATCTGCTCTCACGTGTATGACTGGAAAAATGTGGTGTGATGCCCCTGTGATGTCATAAGCTTAACGCAATAATATGACACGTGATCAGGTTGCACCCGTAAGATGATTGCAGTTCACTGGTGTGGCTAGTCGAATCTGCCATAAGTATAGCAGACACATGCTCCTTTAACTTGCTTCGACCAGTGTGGTGGAGCTCGCTTTTTTGCCGAAGTGTTTTATTAATAAAGTTTGTGTAGGCGAAATTGGTTTTTTGTGGTGGCTTTTGCGTACGCATCTTTCTCTCCTTTTTGTAGGACGAACTGAGCGACCTAGAGACCAAGGGCGATTCGTTCTGGAAACTACAAAGAAAAAGGTACGAAAGCTGGGTTTCGAGGAGTGTGGGGAATAATTAGGGTAAAGGCAGGTTATCGACTCCCCTAAAGCTTAATAGTGTTTTCGTTTAAGATCCAAGTCCATGTTCCCAAGTCCCAAGTGTGGTACGAAAGCAATGATTCATTAATATCGCTTTTGAAGCTAGTTTACTCGCCGAGTGTGGGAGACAACATTTTTGGTTTGACCTCCACACCGTGATACCAAGTTTTGCTGTCTGACTCGGCTCAGAGTTGTTCCAAATTAACAGCAGGTACCACCACAAGGTAGTAAATCTGACTTCCGATTTGCCGGGGTGTTTTATATCATGGCCCTAAATGTAGACTTTTTGAGATGGTAAATTCAACACCAGAGCCAGTACATCTCAATGAAGGGCAAACTGTTGCTTTAACATTCCCATTACAGGACTCCGTTGATATTTCCCATTTAATGAGGCTTAAAAATACCTGAAGCCGCTCCCCAGGCGAATGACGAGGATGCTTTTTTGCAAGCGTTAAATATTTATCCTACGCTAGAAAATGAAAATTGCATTGCATTGGTCAGCATGTTGCGATGTTTTCGTTAAGTATTTGCTCTGCCCACAGCAAAATGCCGCATAAGTGATTCACGTCCTCATGTGGTAGATACAACAGGAGCGAGGCCCGTATACCAACTTCCAAGGTGGACAGCTTCCTTAGTTTGTAATATTATTCAAAAGAAAGTAAAAGAAAAGTTAGTCCAACATGTCATTATCCTAAGTAAGAGTCCATACTCTAGTCCAGTGGTCATCATAAAAAAGATGGTTCATATACTGTTACTCATATGGTTCATTTTACTACAGAAAGTAAAAGAAAAGTTAGTCCAACATGTCATTATCCCGAGTAAGAGTCCATACTCTAGTCCAGTGGTCATCATAAAAAATATGGTTCATATCGGTTTTGTATTGACTATCGTCAACTTAATGCACAAACAAAAATAGACAGCTTTTTCATGTTCAGAAGGACATCACGAATGTGTAAGAATGCTTTTTGGGCTGTGTAATGCTCCATCAACCATGCAGCGTGGTTTGGATCAGGTGTTGTTCCACTTGAAAAGGTACAGTGCCTGGTCTTTCTAGATGATTTAATTTAATTCAATGAAACTCAGTAGCCTACTATCAGTAAATAAATACCATGTGGTAGGGGGTGTAATTTATCAACCCAAATTATTCGATAGTGGCCACCGCATTAGTGTGGACTTCAACATGATATTATTGTATTTAGCACACTTTTATCACATTTAGAAAATATATTTTTGGTCCTTGATGAATACGATTTATGTATCGCCAAGTAAAATATCTGAGACATTTGATAAGTAGGGAAGGTGTTTCTGGAGACCCAGATAAGGTAGTTGCGGGTTCTACTTTCCGGAACCAAAATATCAAACTGATTTTCGTAGTTTGTTAGATTTGGCTGGATATTACTGCCGCTTTATTAAGGGTTTTCTCGAAATTAAATGGTCAGACACTTGCAAGGTGGCTTTTAAAGCTCTAAAGGCTGCTCGTCTCTGCTCCGGTATTAACCAGTGGGAACCGAGTCTTTTATTATCATTATCTACTGATGCATCTCTATTGGGACTCCGGGCTGACTTACACGAGGGAATTTGAACTGATCACACATGTTGTAGCCTACGTTAGTCACACATTATCGGGCCCAGAAACACGTTATACTGTGACTGAACCGGAAGCACTTACAGTGGTATGGTCGGTCGATATGTTTTGATATTATTTTTTTTCAAAATCCATTTACAATAATAATGGAACATAACGCATTGTGTAAATTGCAACACATAAAAGACCCCTCATCATGTTTGGGCCGATAAATAGCTAAGTTAAAGGAGTTTAAGTATGTCATCTGCTATCGAAAAGGTACCCTACATAGAAACGCTGATTGTTTGTGTAGTTTCCCTATATTAGCAGGGCCACAAGAAGTGAATGACAATGCATATTTGTTCTCTTACACCCCTTAAATTTGGGTGAGGTAGAGACAAAAAGACCCCCAAATTCGTGATTTGTCAGCCAGCTGTACTTTGAATGGTGCTGATCAGAATGGGACATACATGTATTTTGCTGGGGGCTTGTTGTATTTTTTGGCACAGGGAGATCCCCCATGCATGTTGTTGGTTGTTCCTACACATTTGCGTTGCCACATGCTAAAAGCATGTCACTGTACCCTTTAGCGAGCTATTTAACATCTCCAGAACTGTCTCTTTGTTATTACGCTCTTATTATTGGCCAGGTTATAGGCGTTCTGTATCTCAATATGTTGAATCTTGCACTGCCTATCAGTTGGTAAATTGCCTAGGAAAAAGCCAGCTGATCTGCTTGAACCTATATCTGTTTCGGCTTCCGCACAAAAATGGAGGGAAGTCACGGGGAAGTCACAAGTTTAGGTGGGTATTGATTATGCTACCAGGTTTTGTGTGGCATAACCAGTAAAAAAGCAGAATGCAGCCACCCAGGTTAATTTTTTTTAATAAATTAATCATAAGATTCGAGGTCCCTTAAGCTTTGGTCTCGGATAGTTTAACCCCCAGACCAGAAGGGTACACAGGAATACATATAATATTGCGCATCGCTGTTCGGCACCATACTATCAACCGGCTGATGGACTGGCCGAACGAGTCTTAAACTTTAATGACATTTATTCCAGCTCATTTGGTGGAGACACCAAAGGTCATGAAATGGGCACATTTTGTCGATATATCATTTGCTAGTTAAAATTTCATAGTGCAGGCTTTATTGGGCCATTAGCCTTTCTTTTTAATGCATATGTTCCATCCAACAATGTTGTAACAGAACATGTGCTATGCTTGGCGTGGTTGAGTGCATTGGGACAGCAGCAAACACTGTGTAAGCATCTTAAAAGATGGACATAAAAGTCAGTTCTTTTTGTTTAGTTGCCATATGACCTCGGTGTGGTCCCAGTTCATCCAGTTTCTTTCCTGCTTCAAAAATAAATAACACACTTTGAACAGTGGCTTATTGTTAGTGTCCGTTTGTGGCGGCAACGTTATGAACGGCCATTTGACCGTTACCGCTGCTGCGGTGCTTTCTATAGAGACCTACCAGGCACCCTTGAAAAATTCCAGATGCGCTCTTATAGGGGGAGCATAAAAATTGCGCACCTTGCCAAACGCACCCTCTTAGTTCGACCCGTTTAACGTGCGCACCTCGCAAGACCACTCTCTCTCTCTCGCCACGTGTGCTACCAACGTTCACACTGTTTTTCCTGCCGAAGGACCGTCATCAAGACGCCCCTCTTTCCACGTTATCAACTACAAATGGACCACCTCCATCATAATTACAGTGTTTATATCCCCCATTTATGTACTCGCATTGTAAAATTAAAGAAGCACCATTTTATCACAAACTGTTTGAGAAGTGATTCGTTTCGTTCTTGGGGTACAACACCCCAAACATTTATTGCAACTGGGGGTTACACCAAATCTAGTAAACCTCAAAATAAACATCAATTTCTGTTGGGTAGGACTGTAGATAGGACCACCTTGTCAGTTTATGAGCAAATTTTGGAATAACAACAAACAAAAAGAAGTGTGCCACAAATTTCCACTAGGTGGCACCACTTTCATGTTAGATTTGGCAAGAACTGCTTAAATCTTTTGTGTCCGCATGACGTCTGCTAATAAAAATTTCCCAAATGCAGACTCCCTAGCATGGTCTAAAAGGAAAACAAATATGGTCAAATAACCAAATTAAACATCCTTTTTGAGGGAAACTTTCTCCTTGAGGGAAAAGGGGTCGCCATGGGAGGAAGGTTAGAGTAATTAATAAATCTCCCTAGCCATTTAATTTTGATTTATTTCCTAATATGTTTTATCCAGCCACTACCACCGATTGCACCAAAAACCCTTTTTGAACAGCAAACCCCAATGACACATTATGCACTATTACTAAAATTTTGAATGTGTCAATAATCAGTTAAAACATGTTAAAGACTGCAATTTAGATGCGCTGAGAGGCTTGGTTAACACATCCGCCAGATTACTTTCCGTAGGGTCGAATCGGAGAGAGAAATACCCTTTTTCGTAGTGATCCCGTACTAACTAGAGCTTGTGGGTGAAGTGATTTGTTTAGCCATTCTCAACCGCGTTCTTAATTGCAAACATGGCTGACTTGCTGTCGATCAGGACTTAAATCTTCCAGAACTCCGAGGGCATTATTGGCTTCGTTTTGTGAAGGATCTCTTCAAGCCAAATAAGCTTCTTCACCGTCTCCACAAGAGCCATTGTTTCAGTCTCCATTGTGGACTGGGCAATTATAGTCTGCCGAGCAGAACTCCAGATGATGGGTGAATCGCCGATCAATACTAGTAATCCGGATATCGAGGAAGACTTATCAACGACTGACTCCCCGGCAGCATCCTAGTAGGCCCTGATTCCGGTGGCTACACCCCTTGAGAGCGTTTCATTTTTTACTCCATTTAAATTTAGAATTTTGCAAATTTCCCTCAAAATCTGTTGGTAATTTTTCATATCTGTAATTAAGTGTTTTTATCTTCTATCATTAAAAGGTTAGAATTGAACTAACAATTAAAACGCCATAAAATACTGCCACCTTAAAATATATAAAAAGTTTGTTTTAATTAAAAAAAAGTTTAGCGGCAGTATACGCCTTCTTCAGTTGTCAGTGCACATCTGTTTTTATAGAGTTCAAAATTTTGCAAAATTGCCCTCTAAAATTGCTGAAAATTTAACAAATTTCTGCTCATAAATTGTTGAACATTTTTCAAAGTTGTATTGGAAAAATTATACGTCATTTGAAAATAGGCCCTTAGCAAGCTGTGAGAAATCAAAATTTGGCACTAAACTTAATTGGGAGCAGTGCACCCTCACACAAGTCTAGCAGGGGGGTACATGAAGAGAGGATCCATTGGAGAACTTGTGGGGGAGGTGGGTGTTGATGACGCATTTTGCCACCTCTCCCTATGTGTGCAGGCCACGCAACATCTACAGTACGTGTCACCAACTTCTGACTGTTGCAGAAAAAGTGAAACTCAATAGTTTTGTGAAAGTGACTGCCACATGACCAAGGAGGCGAACTGACCAGCGGCAGTGATAGATTGCATTCCTGAGCCACGTTTTCAGCACATGGCCAATTTGCCAAGACAATGCCTAGACCATTAGGACCCAATCATTCAAATGCAAAAGTAAAGGAAATTTTAGAAATGAGGACAGACAACCAAACAACGACCTAATTGGTACTGACATACAGAAACCAGCAGGATGTCTAGTGGAAAATTAGCCAAGTCAATGACTAATGGAGATGGCACTCTAGGACCATGTAGTGATGAGATGGAGCAACTTCAAGGACTTAGACAAAAACCGTAATATTTCTGGAACCAGTAGGCGTAACGGCTTCAAACGAATGTCCCTGGATAGAGAAGGTAGGGAATCGGCCTGGATGCATTTGATAACTTAACCGGAGTGCGATTCAGGATTGAAGGGACAAACCCATGTTGTACTGCACTCCCCAAGTCTAGGTCAGCAGGGAGCCATAAATTAGGACAAAAAAGTCTTCAATAATGCATGTAATTTTTATTTATTAAGCACACAATTATCTGACAACATGCACATTGACTTGTTCAATAACAAAATTTTGCTAATCTACACATAGGGTGGGAGCAGGGGAAGACTTTTAAATTAAGAAATTTACTTACCGACCACTGGGTGGCGCCAGTGGTCGGTAAGTAAATTTCTTAATTTAAAAGTCTCACCCTGCTCCCACCCATAAGCATTCTTCAGGCTCTGAATTTTACTTTCAATTTCTTCTTCTGCTGGGTATAGGTAGTCATTTCACCAAATAATAATTTTTGCCTGACCTCAGCCTGACTTTTCTTTAAATTTTAACAAAGTTTCCTGACTTTGCAGGTCAGTGGCAACCCTGTATATATTTGGCCCTAACAAGTTGAAGCTCAATTAATGTAAGGCAAAATAGATTTGTAAACCTCACCCATTAACCAGAATGAATGCAGAAATTGTGCTAGTTTCATTTCCTGTTAAAAGTGAGAGTTGAATATTATTTATGCAATATATTATAATAAATTAAACCCTTCACCCTCCTAAATTGATAGAAAAGGGGAAAGTTTTGCAATTAAAAATCAGTTTAAACTTTGGGAGCTCAAACAGAAGACAACTCTTGATTTTGTTTTGAATTTAACTTTAGATTTGATTAGAAAAGATTGTTTCTATTCTCCTTATAGATTAGGATGTTGTTTTCGATGTTTTAGCTATCAGATATTGACATGTTGTTTGCTATGATTAAGTAGAAATTAGCCTTATGGTTAGGTATCTGATTAATTAGGAGTATTTGTTATTGTTTTTGATAATTATTAGTGCTGTTATTATGACTAGCTATTTCTAAATAAAGTCCCTGTGTGAATCCAGTACGTCTTACGCTTGATTTAAGCAGTATTAAGGTGGTAGACAATCTCATTAATTCTTAATTGCAAACTTTAATAATCAAGCAGTGCGACTAATACACCTCCTAGGAGAAGGGTTCTTTTCGCTACCACAGCACTTCTTAAATTATTCAAATCCCTAAATCCCAAAAGCCCTATATATTAACCATGCTAAAATTCTTAAACAGCTTATAAATAAAAGATTAGAATTTATGAATGATTACTCCGTGTAGTATGATAGGCTACACATCTGACAGTGACAGACATGTTATTTTATTAAAAAAATGAAATTAATTTAAATTATAACGCTAAAAAATTTAATGCATTCTTAACTGTCAGCTAAACTAATTTACTTTGTAACAAAATGGTACATTTTGGGCAATATGGAGTACCTTCCATGCGAGGAGATGGGTTCCTGGCAGGCCAAGATAATTGTGAAAAATATGTGGCACCCAAACTTTAATAAAACAGCTTAAGATGGAAAGAATGCAGTAAACAGTAGGAGTTATGGGAATTATATAAGGTCACAGGGATAACGATGGATGACATCTTTAGCAGTAGGATCACTGCTTAAAATGTTGATTGTGCGTTTACATGTCTCATAGCTCTCATGGTGTGACGATACTTTTCGTTTCTCCCCCGTGCTCCCCACCATGACGGAACTTTTAAGCTATTCCTGATGCGTAACGGAGAGACGAGGAGAAAACACCTGCCCCTCTTGGCAAGGTACAGCGTGGGAGTTTTAAAGAACGGAGAAGATCGGGCGAAGAAGAGGGAGGAAAACAACCCCCTTATTGGTGAGATATCGCCAAGAGAAGAAAATAAAGGCCAGCAAACGAAGAGAACTTTTTTATTGCATTTTGATTGATCAAATTTTATGACGTTTGTTCTACCAAAACGTTTTTGTGGGAATTTTTGTGAAGAAAAGCAGACAGAGAGCCAATATCCTCAGTGGAGAAAGGACGTATTCCTGGGGTCCCACCGCTTCCAGTAGGTAAATATGTAGAGAATCGTGATAATTTGGTAATTCCAAATCCATCTTTCATACCTAGCTTTTGAACTTTCATCGCATTAAATTTTTCCCTCCTTTACCCTTCCAAATTTCTAAATTCGTACCCTTTTGTGAAATTTGATTTGCCAGAAAGAAAACAATTCAATTAAAACTTAATTTTTTCCGTTTATAAAAATAATTCCGACATTCCAAATTAAAGGCGACCCTTGAAAATACCCCTGATCTCCCACCTCCTGGGCTTCTCTGCCTTTCTCTTTCTCCAAATCTTCCTGGAGAGACGAACCTCCTTCACTTTGTTTTTTTTATCCCGTTTTGGGAATTTTTTCGGGCCATTACATTGTTTGCATGTTTATGAAGAACTTTCCCCTTTTTCCCTTTTGAAGTGTTCATTTGTATTCCCTTGCCCCTTTTTTTGGGGGATTATTTTATACTTCAGGGCATCTGTGATAGGGTGGAACTCTGCCCCTCATTCCTTTGGGTTTCCCCCCATCCATCTTTAGCGGATTTTCAATTAGAAGCTCTTCTCGGACGAGGGAATTTCTGCCTCTCAAACGGACGTTCGGAGGCAATTCATTACCGCTATTTCAGGTAGCTCAGTCTTGCCATAATATTTTCCCCTGAGTGATAATTATCGTGCAATATTTTTCCTGAGAATATTTTGATAGTCTTAAAAGTTTTGTATTTTTTAAGAAATTTTATAAATATTATAGCACTTTATGGAGGGTCCCATCTTCCTTTAGTCAATTTGGGTCCATTTTCCTTAAATTGTAAATTTTGAGAAAGTTTATCAGATCTATTCACGGACGAGAGGGATCTTCATTAGGGACCGTGATGGATATCGAAGTAACTGATTCCCCAAACCCATCTGGCATTCATAATTTAGGTAAATTTTGTAGGATTTGTCCAGAGGGCTGTATTTTGATACGTCCCCAGTCCTTTTCCCCCCCTCTTTTTTGGGATTTTTATGATCGTTGTGTGGCGGCGATAGAAGCCATTTTATGCTGTGGACGTGGGGCATAGCTTTATTGTAGTGTATTCTTGATCTTGTTCCCTTTTATTTTCCCTTCCCAGATTTTTCTTTATTTTGCGCTGTGCGAGGCACACCTTGCCTCGCAACCCACGTCATCACGCTCAAATCGTTTCTAAAAGCAAAGAAATTCGTTGTGTCAAAATAATTATTTTATTAAAGGTTTTTCTATTCTATAAAATATGAGTGAATTTGTGCCTTTGTTGGAATCGGGTTGTAGGATCCATCCCAGTTTTTGTGGTAAACACCATCACCGGGGAGATTAATGTAAGGTTTGTAGTTAATCCCACCTTAGATCCCAACAGGATTCATTTTGTGTACGTGTTTGTGTGCGATATAATCTGGGTAAGCGTCCCTTTGAGCAAATTCAGGAGACCTTCAATATGGAAATCACCAAGAGCGGTATCTAGTCCCAGCTAGAGACCATCTTATTGGTGCCTAACGATGGAATCGTCTCACGATCCGAGTTCCTGATGGATTTCTTCGGCGACCCTCTCACACCATCCCCGATGCCGAACCTTACCCAATTCCTCCCCCCTTTCCTACCGACAACGCCACCTTCGCGATCATCTGACTGAGATTTCACAGCGCCATAGCGCTCTCCTTATGAAATATGCCAACTCTTTTGCGGCGTCGACCAACTGGATGGCAACTTTCTCGACTTTGACCAAAGCTATGACACAACCGACTGCGACTCCATACGTATCTCCTAACCTGACTAATCCTTTTGCGACAACCCCACTCAATATATCACCACCTTCCAACCCATTCTCACCACCGGTTCAACACACGTCAATTGTAGCTCCGATATCACACATAAGACCGCTATCTCCCACTCTTTCTGAGCACTCTTTGATATCATTCCATTTCGTGACAGGTCCTCCACCTATACTTACCCCACTATCCCAAACCCCTCCTGCCGCCGTTGCTGCTATCATACCCACACCTCACACAACTCCCCCGCACCCCCTCCCTCACCAGCCACCCCATCCCCAGCTACATCCCCGGGGGTCTCGGTCGCTTCAATGGTAAAAAGGGCGATTTCTTAGGATGGCAGGCGCTATTCACTTCTATTGCATCCAGCCTCCATCTCACTGATACTCAAGCCTATGAGATCTGCTTCAGATATGGTTGTCCCCGTTTTGTCAAATGCGACAACGGTCCTCAGTTTATTTCAAACATCCTCAAGCGGACAGCCAAAGTCATGGGTTTCCAGTTGATGAATGTGGCCTTCTTTCACCCTCAAGCCAACTACGTGGAGAGGAAACATCGTGACTTGAAACCGAAACTAGCAATTTCCGTGCAATCTTTCCATGACCGTTGGGATAAGCATCTACCTCTTGCCAGGTGGGCACTCAATACTTCCATCATGCTCGGTTTCAAATTTCTCACCATTTCAGGCCACCTTTGGGAGAGCCCCCAGGTCTCTTCAGGACAACCTCCTTGCGTTCCACGCTTTCTGTGACGATCCCACTTTCCAAAACAACTCTTTCGCTGACTTTTTGGCCACCATCTCCACCAATATGCTGGACTTACAGGGTTCGCTGGAGACGTCTCAAGACTCCCATAGAAAACCTCACAATGTTACCTGTGTCACTCCGGATTTTGAGGTGGGCGACCACGTCCTGATCCGATCGAACCCTCGCAGCTCTGCCCAAAGAGGATATACGGCCAAGTTTGCCCCAAAGAGGTAAGGAACCTTTATCATACATAAAGTCATCACACCTACAACCTTCGAAATTTGGGATCCTGTCCGCAACGCTCCTCTTGGCCAATATAACGCCAAACAGCTGTCTAGGGCACCTCCCCACTTTAATCACAAGAATATCTCCAGATACACCAATCCATCCACTTCGGAAACTCTGGCACCAACAATATTCACTTCGAATCCTACCCACCAATACCCCCCGCCTGAAAACCACCCCTCTTCCCCATACTTACCTCATCCTCCTATGGATCCTGTCGTGGAACATCTCCCTTTGGGTGAGCTCTGCCGTTGCCTCCCGTTCTGGCCGTGTCATCCGTCCTCCTTCTCGGTTTCAACTCATTTCCATTGGTGACTTACCTCTGGGCTTTCAGAAAGCCAACCTCGAATTTGGCTCGGATGCTGTTTCCAAGTTTTTTGACATGACCAGTGACTACTGTTGGGTATCCGTGGATATTTATTGATTACACTATGTCTTGAGAACTTGCTTTTATATAGTCAGTGCGTTGATTTAATTTGTGTACTTGGAATTGGCTCGCATGTTTGTTTTTGCTTATATTTCAACATGTTCGCCAGTGTGTTTTTATTTACATTCATGTAACATTGTGTAACCTTTTTTTAATGCCATGTATGTAATATTCCAAGGTATACAAATCCACAGAAGACGAACACTCATCTACAGGAGAGGCAGATTAGTTTGAATCCAAGTTAGATGGAAATGCGCAGAAACCAATTTGAGTAAATTTAATGTTTAGCGCACCATAACTCACAAACTGCGTTTTGGCCAAAGCAGTGTTAAACTAATTCTGTCATTTTAAAAGACTTTAAATTAACTGGGCTAAAACAGCCATTTAATTAAGTCTGCATCAGGTAGAAATTAAACCTGAAACACTAACGTTGATACATAGGCTTATGACAACGTTTAGTTTTAAATTCGGCGCCAGAGTCAGCAGGCAAGCTACAAGCCACCTACTGACCTCTGACCCTCTCCTGGTTGATTGACGTCTGTCACAGGTAACCAGGTCAAACCACTGGTCATGACCTGGAACTTTCTGGAACCTTCTGGAAACTCTAGAAAGGAAGTAACGTCAGTGAACAGACCTTCCATCTTGGAAACCCCTGAATTCACTGTTGTCATTCCTTTACTCTTGGAAAGCGTGTTGAAGAGACAGGTCGCGGGATTTCTTTCTCCTGTTCTTTGTCACCTTTAGTTTTTGCAAAGTTGGTGAAATTAAACAGTGTTAAATGCAATTTGACTTTACTGAGTAGTAAGTTTATTTCTACAATCGCGGCGTACAAATTCAGAGCTGAATTTGTACTTTAAGTTTGACTTTGGAAACCCAGGAGGCCAAGTACCAAAATTCAACAAGGATATCTTCGGAATTGATTTAATAAATCTTGAATGTGAAAGATTTACTAAATACAACGTGCTTCAATTCTACAAACTGGAGAACAAGAACTGTGAGTAATTTGCAAAGATCGATTGCGTGTTTAACCAGGGGATTCAACTGGATTCAAGAGTTGGAATCTGCACCAAAGGATCGTGGATCATTAGGCCTAGGTTTAACCCTAAAGAACTTAGCTATCAACGATTGCTACAGAAACTTACAGTGATTAAAGGCACTGAAGTTTATCTCGTTTTCAACGTTTGTTGTGGATTCAGTCTGCAAGATCTACGGAACTCTACCTCTGCATTAATAATCACAAACTCTGCTACCACCATGGGCTTGGAAATCAACAATAACTTTTTGGTGATTTTTTTTTGGTAGTAAATTTGGAAATTTTTACTAAACTCAAAATGTCTGTAGTTTTTTCTTTTATCACAGAAATTTTTTTTTTCAAAATTTACTGCTGACAATTTTTAAACTGTTCGGAATATGGCGAATTTTTCCACGAAAAAACGTAAATATTCCAAATTTTCCTTGGGAAAACGAGGAAAATTTTGCAAATTTTAGTGTTATTTTAGTATTATTTTTAGTATTATTTTAGTATTAGTAATATAATAACAGAAACTGTGGAAAACTTTGCAAAGTTGTCCTCAAACTGTTGAAAATATGGCGAATTTTTCCACGAAAAAACCTAAATTTTAAAAATTTTCTTTGGGAAAACAAGGAAAAATTTGCAAATTTTTACTCGGGAAAACCTATGGCATTTTAAAAAATTGTGCTCAGAAACGGTTGACAATTTAGCTCAGAAGCTGTGGAAAACTTTGTAAATTTTAGTATTATTTTTAGTATTAGTAATAAAATAACAGAAACTGTGGAAAACTTTACAAATTTGTCCTGAAACTGTTTTAAATCTGGAGAAGTCAGGCAAGAATGGCTTATTTTGAATAAAGTTTTGAAAAAATTTTACACGTTTTCTGAGAAGTTTTCTGATTTACAAAATTTTCCACGTTTGCAGAGGACAAAATTGCAAAAATTTCCCACGATTCCCAAGGACAAAATTGCAACATTTTTCACGTTTTCCCAAGACAAATTTTCAACGTTTTCTGAATACAAAATTGTCAAATTTTTCACAAAGTTTTAAGCAAATTTTTGTATATTTTGTAAATTTTTCTATGTTAATTTTCAAATTTGTCATTAGTAAATTTTGCTAAATATGTTAATTTTTGACACTGTCATTGGTCAGAAAAGGTTACTTTACAAAAGATAAAATATTTTTTACAGTTTGTACTGTAATTTTAATAAATAAAAATAATGCGTGCATATTATATTTAATACATATTATACAAAATGATGTTAAATTTTTTAAATTAATAAACTTAAAACTTAATATGGTAATTTATTTGAAATTGAATTTTGAATTTGCATTCATTACCTGAATAAAATTCTCGTTGTAATTGGTGAATCCGTTTAAATATGATTTCAAAATTTGGAATGTCATTTTCGCAAGCTATATCGATATTTACGTGCTTAATTTGGAACAGATTCCGAGGAGAAATTTGCAAGATTTTCATTAGATTCAGAGTGCAAATTTTCAAATTAAAAAAAAAAATCCGAGCACAAGTTTACAAAACTTTTAACATTTTCCGAATAGAAATTTTTAAAATATTCAAATAATTGTCAATTTGAATATCTTACATTTATGTAAATAAATTTTAATGGAACCTAGCCGTGTAGTTACAAAGCATCTGGGCCAATCTCTAGATGAATAAAAGGAAGCTTGATTTCTTGATTTCTTTTTCAAGGTAAGAATTCTACTTAAAAATTTGCCGATTTTTTTTCAAAAACATTTAATTTCTGCATTCTGCAAATTTGACACCATTAAATATTTTTTTCAATTTATTAACGACAATTTTGAAAATTATCATAGAAATTTTAAAAAAGTGGGAAATTTTGCAATTTTGTCCTTGGAAAACGTGAAAAATTTGTACTCGGGAAAACCAAGAAAATTTTGAAAATATGTACACAAAAAACATGGACAATTTTCCAAATTTGTTCTTGGAATATTAGTCTATTTTATGCAAAAATCGACAACATTCAAATATCAGATCTATAAATGCTGTTACATTTAGGCATGCTTAGCAAATTATT
>JAQGAO010002567.1:0-19231 GCA_034697705.1 Ommatoiulus sabulosus
GAAAATTAATGAAATTGATAACGTCATAAAACTGCTCGCGAAAATTGCAGACTCAAAATTGATACGGTAGAAAATATTATCAAATCATTCGTAACATAACATGAAAAAAATCGATATAATTTCCTTAATTTAACAATGCAACTATTTATCCAAAATCGATACAATATCTTTAAAGTCGGGCACACACTAGCCACCAAACCAAAACTAAAAACCACAAACACCAAACTTTAAACGTGAACTAGTTTCTATAAAAAAATTATACAAACTAGTTTTGCAAAACCTGAGCGTATACACAGCAACAAACCATATACTGACAAAACTGAGCAGACGACGGAGGAAACACGATAGATAACTAAGATAAGATATATGCTGTTGTCCGCAGTATCATTGATATCGTGCTGACGAAGTGTCGATAGCAGCACCACCGCCTAAAAGTTTGGCTATTTCTTTTTCATCTCACAGACACTCGACGGGAACGCTAAACTTAGTTCGCAAACTTCATTTTTTAGTTTGGCAAAAACAGTTTGCTACGGCATTTTTTTCGTTGCCACAAACCAGAAAAGTTTCGAGTTTGGAGTTTTTAGGTTTGGTTCGGTGATAAAGAATACCCGGCTTTAATAGAGAGACCAATTTTCTAAAATCGATATACATTTCTCAACAACAACAAAAGTTTAACGTAAAAAACATCAATTTTTCTAAAAAAAACGCACCGAACAAACGTACAATTTGGACAACGAAAGAAAGAAATTTCCTAAAAAAATAACAATTTTTCCAAAAATAAATAAAAATTTCCTAAAAAAGTAGTACAATTTGTTTTCAAAATATTGGCATTCGGTTTGGAAACTATCATAAAAAATGCCAATATTTTTCCAAATAATATTTTGAAAAAAAATTGAACTATTTTTATTTAAGAAATTTATTTCTTTCGTTGCCCAAATTGTACGTTTGTTCGGTGCGTTTTTTAAAGAAAATCATAAGAAAATCATAAAGAAAATCATATTCACATATTTTAAAAGTGAATTAAGTTTAAATAAGACACGATGCTACGACTATTAAACTCAATAAACTTAGTATTTAGTAATCTTTTTTAAAATTGTGGAAATTACCGACGCAAGTGGGCTTCATAGGGCTGGCATAGCCCTCAATTTTATATCCATGGATACAATCGCATTCGTATTGATCGGCTCTCTCGACCGCTTTGCACTCGGTCAACGGACCGCAAAGGAAATCAGAGATAGAATCGTCCATGTCGCAAACATTTTCAACTTCTGCAAAAAAAAAGAAGAAAAAAACAGGCGTAAAGACACCTTAAATAAATTTATCTTTTAGGGACTATGAAACTATGGTGACCCACGAACCTGTGTAATTGATTTTCGATCCACGGACGACAACGTTCCCTGGCAATATGCAAGCATCTTCGTACGACGTGTTCGGATAGCTGGCGCAAATTTCGGAAATGAGTTCACCGAAATACGGCAATTCTTCGGTGAACGAAACGTACAAACTCAGTCGCGCCACTGGAGCGCTGCAAAAATATTACGAATGTTGCTTGAAATTTAGGTGTTTTTTGGCCTTTTAAGGTGCTATTAAGGTAAATTCGCACCTCGAAACTTATATCGCGGATCTAAATTTCGAAAAATTCTCTTAGTTTTTAAATTCAGGAACTTCGTCAAACATATTTTGATCTAGAAGTTGCGAGGGCCGTACTGTATTATGAATTTGAGTTTTTAAAACAGTGGGAATGCGCGTTTTAGTTTGTAACTCGGACAGGGTTCCCCCAGAAATTTCATACTTCCCTGACTTCTCCAGGTTTTAAAACAATTTTCCGGACCAATGGCAATGTCAGAAATTGGCATATTTCGCAAAATCGACAAAGGAAAATACTTGGCAAAATGTATTAATGACAATTTTGAAAATTAACATAGAAAATATTTAAATTTTGTATTCGTAAAACGTAGAAAGTTTTGAAAATTTGTCCTCGGAAATGGTGGGAACTTTTGCAATTTTGTCCTCGGAAAACGTATTAAATTTTGTCCCCAGAACTCGTGTCAAACTTTTGAAATTTTTGCAAATTTGTCCTCGAAAATCGTGGAAAATTTTGCAAATTTGAACTCGGAAAACGTGGCAAATTTTGCAAATTTGTAATCTAAAAACGTGGCAAATTTGTATTCGAAAAACGTGGAAAAATTTTCAAATTTCTACTCGGAAAATGGGCTACGAGCTAATTATATAAAAGCATTAATTTTGGATCTCAACAACATGACTAAGTTGAATTTCCCTGACTTGTTCAAAATAAGCCATTCTTCCCCAACTTCTCCCTGACTTTTCCAGACATTTTCAAGTTCCCTGAAATTTCCAGATTTTCCAGGTCTGGGGGTACCCTGTCGGAGCAATTCGTTCGTTAAAACATTGTTTTCGTAAATGGGAGATTCATAAGCACGCCAGTTGACTGTATTGCCGATCCAAACATAATATTTCACATTATTTTAACATTCGTACCACAAAAAAAGAATATCCTAATGACATTAAATTTAAAACATTCCCGACATTTTCCATTTATCTCAACAATATCCGCACGCGACTGATAAAAATGAAGAATTTAAACCTAAAATAATCGTCGAACGTACTTATCGAAAGAAATACTTACACCGGATCAATCTTAAAAGATGCCACCTCGAGGTTTAACACCGTAAGGTTGACAATGCCGGGGAAGAACTGTAGAAAATAACAGTTACAAATTGGATAAAAACATTATTGAAGTTGGAAATAACGTACTAATAATTATTGAAATTGGAACTATGCTCGCTTGATTGTTGAAATTCGTTTCGAACTTTCGCATCGTAGAATATTCGCTATCTTCAAAAAAGCCAATGACGACCAACGATAAACGATACAAGAAGACTCGAGATGCTGCAATTCGGGAAATTGTAAGAATTTAGAAATCATCTCATTTGAGTCATTTCCACCGATTGTTTTAAAATTGTGTGATATACACCGAAATCTCAAGGGACGCGAACATATTTTTCGATGGAACTGAGCAGGCGTACTATCGGAAATTGGTATAAAGTGAATCCTTCTCAGTGAGGTTCCACAGGTTCCCCCCAAGAAATTTCATTTTCAACTTCCCTGACTTTTCCAGGTTTTTAAACAAATTTTCCTGACCAATGACAAATGGCAACGTTAGCCGCAGTTTTGAGAAATCGACAAGGGACGACAATATTCAGTAATTTGCACAAAATTTATTAATTACAATCTTGAAAGAGTTTCAAAATTAACGAAGAATTTTTTTTAGAAAATTTGCAGCATTATTCGGTAAATGTAGAAAATACGGAAACTGTTGGAAATTGTTGAAAATTGTGCAAATTTGTACTGGGGAAAATTTAAAAATTCTGCAATTAAATTGGCCCTGATCGAGCTAACTACGTGGAAACAAAAATATTTGGATTGTGTCACCATCAAAACGTTGAATTTCCCTGACTATTTCAAAATAAGTCTTTCTTCCCCGACTTTTCCATGTCCGGGGAAACTCTGTTCCACTGTATTGCGCAAACTTACCAGGGGAAAGGCACAGAGTTTCGTTTTGAGTAATTCCTCGTACGGGATAGTGAGGTAAGCCGCAGTAGCACTCGAAATCGCCATCATCTTTGTTACGACATCGTTTCCCATGCCTCTCGCACCTATTTCTCGCCAATGGAGAACTACAAGCATCATTTTCTAATAAATGAAAACGTACAAATTTCCGATTAAAGAATCAGAAATAGGGAAAAACAAACAGGACAAAATCAACGCAATACTTACCGTGGCATGTCCCGTTAATGCTTATCGTCCCATCACCGCACTTGCGGATGCGATTTCCACCAAATGAGGTGGCATTGTGGACTTCGCAAAGGTGAGATTTCGATGCACACTCGGCAGAAGAATTCTGTACTGAAAACGAGAAAATGTAAAAATGTGAAATTTACACTTGCTTTCTATTGTTTACCTACAGTCACCACGGACAGAAGATTGTATTAAAAATATCGAATTTTGCTCCTAAAACTATCTTCGAAAAAATTGTAACTAGCAGATCCTCTTCGGTGAATTTAAAACTTTGATTTGAATGAGAGATTGATACCAACCCGTGCAGGTCCCATTTCCATCCAGAGAATATCCGGAAAAACAATGACAAGTTTCATTCAGACATAAACCGTAAGAGCAGTTGGCATTGCACCCAACAACCGATGACGAATTATCTAAGATTAATAAAGAAAAAAAAACATAATAAAGATGGGAAAATTGCGATAAAAAGTCGAGCGAGGAAAGACTTGAAGTTCTTACCAAAGACACACGAGAAGCCATCATCTTCCAGTGTAAATCCAGGAAAACAAGAACATTCGGTCGCGTTAACGCAGCCGTGTTCACACTGACTAACCGGGCAACTGACGTTCACTTTATTTTCAAAAGTAATAACAAAATTCATAGCTGAGAATCAGTTTTTTTTATAATATAACCCTAATTTTCTCAAAGTTAAAATTTTTTTTAAGACAAGCTGTTTGGGGTACAAAAATGAATATGTTTGAAAAAGAAAAATTATTTCTTAGGCTAATTTTAGATTTATTTTCTCATAAAACTACATTGTATACTTTTAAGTTTATTTTATCTGCTTACGGTAACACGACGTAGCATCAGATGCGTTTTTATTTTGTCCGAAATTAAACGTACAATTGCTGGGGTAACAAGGATCGCTTTCATCACAAACGGTGAAGGCTACAAAGAAATAAATGAACAAAATCAGGGTTCCCCCCAGACAGAAATTCCATATTCAACTTCCCTGGCTTTTCCAGGTTTTCAAACAAATTTCCCTTACCAACGACAAAATTGACATATGTCGGCATTTATTTCGCAGCATTTACTAATGAATGTCAATTTAGAAAAAACAAAGGAAAAATTAAAAAATTTAGCAAAATTATTATGACTTTTTTTAAAATTTCACAAATTGGCAATCGTAAAATTTTGACTGATTTGCAATTTTGTACTTTAAAAAGATTGTAAATTTTAAAAATTTGTACTCTGAAAGGGTTGTAAATTTTGAAAATGTGTACTCTGAAAAGGTTGAGAATTTTGCCAATTTGTCCTAAGAATCTGTTGAAAATTTCGCCAATTTCTTCTAGGAAACTGTTAAAATTTTTACAAACTTTGATTCAAAAACAGTTGAATATATTGCACATTTATGCTGGAGAAGGTTGGGAATTTTGTGGAAAATTTTCACAAATCTGCACTCGAAAACAGTTAGAAATCTGGCAAATTTGTGCTCGGACAACGTGGAAAATGTCGCAAGTTTGCCTTCAGAAACTGTTGTAAATTGTGTATGTTTCTCCTCAGAAACTATTGAAAATGTTGCAAATTTGTACTGTGAAAATTTTAAAAAGCTTGCAAATGGGCCATGAGCTAACCACGTAGAAGCATTAATTTTGGATAGTGACAACATGAATGCGTTGAATTTACCTGACTTTTTCAAAGTAAGTCATTCTTCCCTGACTTTCCATCCATTTTTAAGTTACCTGAGTTTTTCAGGTTTTTCAGATTTTCCAGGTCTGGGGTAAACCCTGAATACACAGTACTAATCTAGAAATTGGTCAAACTTGTTAAGTTTTGTACGTTATGTACTGTTGAAGTTTTAAAGAATCTTTTAATGAATATCCAACTTTCTAAATTCTAACTTTCTAAATTTTGAAAAATACACGCCAAAACATATCACGAATTCATCGAACTCAAAGATACCTACGAATCGTCCTACTTACGAATGCATCTCGGGTACGGCGTCTGTACGTTGATGAATCCAGGGGGACACGTGTACGCGGCGTAGGTGCAATGTTCAGTGCAGTTTGGGCTGACGTAATCAGGATCATTACCGAGAGAATCGTTTAAGTTCAGAGAATTATTCCAACAAAAGGTTTCGCAACTCCTATTAAAGCCATCTGCAAATAAAAAAAAGTTGCATAATTAATTGAAATTTTGAATAAATCATGAATAGTCGCCTATACGAACGCGGCTGAAGAGAGAGGAAAATGCAAATACTTCAATCTACCCAACTCTCGACAACTTTTATTTTTATAGACAAGATTTGGTCATTCCCGCAATATCTAAAGTACTTATTGAATAATTGAATCAGCGTCTACAACTGACGATTTAAAACTCAATCCTTTTTCCTTCGTGAAAACATTACCGAATTTGCCCCAAACTTGGGTTATAGTCCGGCATTATTTATGAACAATGGCCTGAATTTTGTTCCCAGCAAGTAAAATATAGTTTAACTGTATTTCAAACTATTATACAACAAAATTATTTTCAATTTTATCAAAACGATATATCCGTAACATTAATGCCGCTGCTTGCCGCAGTATCCGAATACGTGAATCACTTATTCTACATTACAAAATTATAGATTCCAACAAAAAATTATCTTACGAGACTAACTATTAGTAAATTTACGTGTAAAACTAAAATTTGAAAGGCTTTTCGTCCACGTAGACAAAAATTACGTTTGCTCGAAGTGTACTTACAATTTGAAAAACATATATATTAAAAGACTCACAAAATGGAACATGGAATGGAACGCTAAAAGGAAGGCGACGTTCCATATCACGTGTGTTCCTTTCGGATTAGCCCGATTTTGATTCCAAATCTTCAAAATAAAATTTGTAAACAAAAATCGTGTAAAACTATAGCATTAATTTCGTAAAACGTTTGTTCGTTTTCATAAATTGTTGTCATTACTCTAGTAAAAATTGCCATTATCAACGTACATTTTCATTATTTTCAGAAAAAAAAATGTTACCATGCATTTTCCCAACCGCATTTCTTAAAAGTTTAAGTTGTCATTATTTTCAGAAAAAAAATATCATTTTTACAATTGATGTTTAAGCTACGCAAAGGCTTTAATCTTAACATTTGATACAAATTCATTATTTTCGTAAAAGCTCGAGTTCTCATCATTTTTGTAAAAAAAAATTTTCAACATTTTCAGAAAAACTATCATTTTCACAATAAACGTTCAAGCTGAGCAAAAACAATTTGTAAAAGTTCATTTATTTTTTTCGTAAACATCTATCATTATTTTATAAAACAAATTATCATTTTCGCAATAAAACAATAAAAGTTCAATCTGAGATTTCGTAAAAAGCCATTACTTTCGTAAAACTTCATGTTTTCTTTTTTTTTTTTTTTACAAAAAAAGTATCATTACTTTCAGAATAAAATGTATCATTATCACAACATCTATTATGATCATTATATCAACATTTAGTTGAGAAAATAAAGCACAAATAAAACTGAATAAAAGCTGAGTAAATGCTTCGACATTAACATTTCGTAAAACGTCATTACTTTCGTAAAAGTTCAAGTTGTCATTATTTTCAGTACAAAATTATCATATTCGCAATAATCATTCAGCGAATAAAACGCAACGAAAGCTGAGCAAATGCTTCATTCTTGACATTTCGTACGAGTTTAACTCGTACGAATCTAAAAATCTGCCATTCCATGCATGGGTTCTCCAGAAATTTAATTTTCAACCTCCCTGACTTTTCCAGGTTTTAAAAAATCGACACAGTAAAATATTTTTCAAAATTTACTAATGAAATTTGGAAAATTAAAATAGAAAAATTAAAAAACAAATTTGCATGAATAACTTTTGAAAATTTAGAAATTTTGTCCTCGGAAAACGGGGACAATTGTGCAAATTTGTTCTCGGAAAAGGTGGAAAATTTTTCACTTTTGTCCTCGGAAAACATGGACAATTGTGCAAATTTCTACTCAGAAAACGTCAAAATATTTTGCAATTTTGTCGTCGGAAAACGTGTAAAATTGTGATAATTTGTACTCAAAAAACGTGGAGAATTTTGAAAATTTGTCCTCAGAAACTGCTGCAAATTTGCACTGGGAAAATGTAAAAATGTTTGTAAATGGGCATTGACTACGTTGAATTTCCCTGAAGTTTTCAAAAGAAGACCTTCTTCCCTGACTTCTCATTGAATTGGGGGTAACCGCATTATTTTTAGAAAAAAAAATCATTTTCACGACAAATGTTAGAGCCGAGCAAATGCTTCAATCTTGTTTGTCTAGGTTGTCACAGGTTCATTATCGCGAACCAAATATTCCGATTTTCCAAAGCGAATCAACGCTTCAAAAACTTCAAAATTAAACCGAATTAAAATGGTGCTTACCAACGTGAACACGATTTAATCCATCGCCTGGCATCGCGCAAAAACAAAACAAAATTTCCACGAAGCACACAACCGTCAATAATCCAAACATCTGTCTTCCAAGCATTTTCAACTGTTCAGCTAATTTCGAAGCACATCAGCCAATCTGAGTTAAAAATCTGCAATTTAGGAGAAGTTAGACGACACCAAAAACCGTTCACTTCGCTACGGCCTAAAAACCAAAAAGATCCAAAACTTTGAAAGTGGATTTGACGAAATCGACGATGGGCGAAACAAAGACTGCTAATATTTCGCTTTTTGGCACTTGAGCAAATCCGCGTAAACAGCGGCGAACGTGAAATGGAATACTATAATCCCATTAAACCGAGGAATTATAATAATGGAACAAGTTTGCGTAAGAATGAATGTTGCGTCCTTCGAAAGAAATTGGCTTATATAATCTCAACTTTTGAAAAGGAATAAATTACCCACATTGTAAAGTAATGCATTTGAAAACGTTTGTCAACATGCGCGAACGATGAATGCGTTACAAAATACATTTTGCGCTATTAAAATACTTTTGAAATGCATTCAAAACAACACGATGATGAGTAAACACTTTCACAGGCTTCTCCCACAAATTCCATTTTCAACTTCAATGACTTTTCTAGCTTTAAAAAAAATTTCCCTGACCAATTACAATGTCACAAATTGACATAGTTTGCAAAATCGACGTAAAAGGTGGAAAATTTTGCAAATCTGTCCTCGCAAAAGGTGGAAAATTTTGCAGATGTCCACGGAAAAGGTGGACAATTTTGCAGATTTGTCCTCGGAAAACGTGGAAAATTGTGCAGATTTTTTCATCGGAAAAGGAGAAAATTTTTTGCAAATCAAACCTGTCCTCGGAAAACATGGAAAATTTGGCAAATTTATACTCGGAAAATGGGCACCGAGCTAACCATTAACTTTGGATCGCAACACCATGACTACGTTGAATTTCCCTGACTTTTTCGAAATAAGTCATTCTTCCTTGACTTTTCCAGGTTTTTCTGGCCCTGTTTCAAATGCGTCTCAAAATACATTTCCAATCTATACGTATTTTTAAATACATTTTTGAAATCCACTGACGAGAATACATTTTGATAGACATCAAAATGCAATATGCATTTTCAAATGCATTACACTATTCCAATCTATACACATCGGAAAACTTGGACAATTTTTCAAATTTGTCCTCGGAAAACGCGGGAAATTATGAAATTTTGTCCTCGGAAAACAAGGAAAATTTTGCAAATTTGTACTAGGAAATTCGTGGAAAACTTTGCAAATTTGTGCTCGGAAAACGTGGAAAATTTTGCCAATTTGTAATCTGAAAACATGGACAATTTTGCAAATTTCTACTCGGAAATTCGTAGAAAATTTGTACTCAAAAAACGTGGAAAATTTTGCAAATTAGTACTCGGAAAACGGGCCCTGAGCTAACCATGTAGAAGCATTAATGTTGGATCGCAACAACGTGAGTACGTTGAATTTCCCTGACTTTTTCAAAATAAGCCATTGTTCCCTAACTTCTCCCTGATTTTTCCAGGCTTTCCAGGTCTGGGGGTACCCTTTTAGTCATGCTCAAACCTGACATCATTGGGGTTTTCCAACCACTTCAACTAAACCTGACTAAAAAATGACGTCAGTACACCTTGTAGTAACATTCAGGTAATATTACAATTTCATTTACAGGATAATGTAAAATCAAAGATAATTTCCTCAAAACGTTATTCGATCATCATTGCCAAGATCGTTTTCCTCGGCAATCTGATGGCAAATAGCGAAACTTTGAACCGGATTTTCAGGACTAAACAAGTGTGACCTAAAATCTGTCAGGAATTGGTTTATAGCCACCGACACATTTTCATTTCAAATTAAAATCTGGCCACGTAGCAGTGAATAATTCAAGAGCCAGCCAATGTTGAAAGCCAGCTCATGACTAACTATTTTGGCAACCGATATTCAGACATTGCATCGCACCTTCAATCTCGAAAGAATTAAACGAGGTGAAAATGAGTGAAAAACAAAAACTGAAACAAACTGCTTCAACTGGAAAATTTGCATCTAAATCTAAATCTAAATCTTAATGGATAAACGATCTGATGACACGTCGGCTTCGTGATCTGTTGGCAACAATCTCTGACTCGTTGTGTAAAATATGACAATTTTCTGGGTTTTATTGGGTGCATATGTCAATGAGATTTTAAAATTTTAAAACTTATAAACTTGAATAAACTATCTTAAGGTCATTGTGAACGCTTCGCTTCTGAAATGACATTATCTTCTCCAGATGCATCTTTGGAAACAGATAATACATTTCTTGGCCTAAAGAATCAGGTTGTCAAAGATATTTCAGACTATAACAACTACTTTCAAGCTAGGAGCGCATAACAACTGACTAAATCATCTAAAGAGTCACGGTGAATGTGTTAGATATCATCTTCTCCAGAAGCTCTTGCTCTTACACTTAGATATTGCATTTGCGGTCTTATGGAATCTGGATGTCAATGATATTTTAAACTATAACAAAAACTTTCAAACAAAGATTGAACAATAATTGAATAAATAATCTAAAGAGTCATGGTTAATGCTTTAGATTCTGAACTAGCAATATCTTCTCCAAAAGCATGGACTCTTGAAATTAGATATTATATTTCTGGACTGGCAACATCTTCTCGAAGAAACTCTCACTCTTCTCCACAAAGATTCCAAATCGTTTCGGGCTTTCGGATCAGGCATCTCCATATGGCAAATGAACCGAAACTTCGCGAAGCCGATCAAGGAGATTTCCAAGCTTACCAAAATTCCAGCAACTCTGGGCGGCTCAACAGGAGCCGCAGTACAAACTGATTCCAATTCAACGCAACAAAACGTTAACGGTAATACACTTTTAAATACTGTCATGGTTGAATAAACCATCCAAAGAGTTCTTGATGGACGCTTTTGATTCTGGACCAACCAGATCTTTTTGAAGCACTCGCGCTTCTCGAAGAAGATCTTGCGAACCTCGAAGAAGCTTTTGCGCTCCTCGAAGAAACTCTTGGGCTTCTCCAAAAACACTGCAAATTCTTTTTAACGTTTGGACACACGATAGCAATGTACCAAACCAACAACATTCCAGAACTTCGGGATAGCGGATCAAGGTAGCTTCCCTTCCCGGACAGTGAGCCTAGTAGCGTGGCCAAAGATGGCAATTCTTGTGCTCAGCCTTTTCCTTTGTCTTGAACTCTGGCGGGTAGACCATGAAGCAGATTGGACAAGACGTTTCGGCCGACTCGCCTTCCAACGAACTGTTGCTGCAGCCAGATTCCGGCGAGTGGTCGGAGGACGAGAACGACTTCCCCGAAGAGGAGCTGGACTTGCGTCTTTTGGGCTGGACCCTCACCTGCCCTTTCGGTATCGCTCCGGTCTGGGACATATCCGTCACGGTTGGTGGCTGCTGCTGCAGGTTGAACCTACCGTTCGTTAGCTACAAAGAAACAACATCGGGGAAGTTCCCGTACTGCCGGTCAGATGAGAGTTCTTGGGAAGGGTGCTGGTTCACACTGTTCTGATAAGTGCTACATTGTTATGGTCCATAATTATTGGATTTTAAAATATTTAGTCCAAACACTGGACGTTTCAATACGACAAGAACACGTGCTCATCAATGCATCTCGAGTGGCATGTCTTTCATCTAATGAGCGACCCATTTCAATACCTCAGCGCCATCCATGAAACATACGGTGCAACTGTCTCGAACGCTTGTAATTTGCCGGCAAAACTATGTGACATGTTGAAAATTCCAGCTGACATTTTACCCACATTGTTCAAAGAACACTGACCCATCCACTTAAAAGAAGATGTCCTATAGTGGTTCATCATCGCGGGCCGTACC
Organism: Ommatoiulus sabulosus; assembly: GCA_034697705.1. Taxonomy (NCBI): domain Eukaryota; kingdom Metazoa; phylum Arthropoda; class Diplopoda; order Julida; family Julidae; genus Ommatoiulus; species Ommatoiulus sabulosus. The sequence goes on from JAQGAO010002567.1 coordinate 12,103, forward strand.
TCCAGCTAAAATTACAACCACGTCCCCGCACCAACCTGCTGGTCAAAGAACTCTCTGATGGTCTGCAGAAGATGAGTGGCTTCCTTGTGCATCTTCTCCTTCATGTTACCGGACACATCGTCAGCAGGGTCCTCGCCAGCCGCCTTAGGAGTTTCCAGCTCCACCAGCCACTTTCCGGGTCCGCTACCGCTGCCTGACTTCTCTATGCAGGTAATCGTCGGCGCCTTCATCAGATCGTCCATCATCTTCATCTGGATGGTGATCATGGCCTGCATCTGAGGAGCTGAAAAACAGACGAGCATGAGTATGCGCACGGATTCGCTAATGCCAAAAATTTCGAAAGCACTCACCCGTAGCAGCATCGGCGCTCGCATCAACAACATTTTCCTTGTTGGCTTCCGCTTCTGGATTTTCAGGAGCCATACATGCATCGGTCAAAGCAGCGCCAGGCTTTTCAACTTTCGGTTCGCTCAGACCGCAATGGCCTCTGCTACCGTTTTCCTAGCGACGCGCATGGGGTAATAATTTTTGGCAGAAGCCCAGGCTTCTCTTACAATTGATAAAGCCACGTCTTACATATTCAGGGTTTCCCTAGAAGTTTCATGTACAAATTCCTGACTACTCCAGATCTGGGGGAACCCTGGTATAGGATACTTACCGGCACGAAATTGACGTTGATGGTAAACGAAACGTTGATCTGGGCAGATTCTTGAGATTCCGGTTCCTCCTCCACCGGTCTACTCGGTGTCCAGGCTTCCTCATCCGATTCCGAAATGTGAAAAGTCTCCCGGTGTTTTTTCTCCAAATAGGGATTTTCCTTGCATGAATCAAAACCACGATGATAAATCACTCCGTTTTCCGCGATAACTTACCCAGTCTAGATTTGCGAATCCTCGAAATTGGGACTTAACTCTTAGAATTTTTTATGATTTTCATAGGATGATGCTACGAAATTGTGGACCGTTGGACCGAGCAACTTTGGAACTTCCTTACTTATCGTCCAAGTCACGTTTCATCAGACTTTCGATACTACGAACTACGTTCAAACGAATTTTTTTTTCCACGGTTCACAGAATGACCTACCCACTGTGCTTCGTAGTCGTCCGAATGAGGTCTCACAATCAGCTTTTGGGCCAAGAGGATCTCATTTTGGCGTCTCAGCTTCTGCATGTCATCATAAACCTTGGACAACTTGGAGGTCAGTCGTTTGCAGTTCAGGCACTGGATGCTACAGCTGCTGGTCACGCTCCGTATTTCGACCGCGCCGAACGGATTGTCGTAGCTACAAGACGGGGCCTCCTCCTCTTGCGACCGGCTGAGGGCGATGCAACTTTCCGAGGAAGACAGCTTTCCGGCACCCTCGCAACCCGTGTTTTCGGAATCCTTCATATCGCACCTTGCCATGATCTTCTGGAAGAAGAAAAAATAATAATAAAACAGATCTTGAATTGATCGCCGAGTAATGAAATGACCAGCATGGCTGGTTCGTGATTGGACGATTGTCAGAATGAGCACCGGCGAAAAAAATGATCATTTAATTCACGCATTTATCCTTGCATAGTTACTGATCACAGCGGGCCATTTAGGCCTATTCAGTCTATGGCCTGATCACCTAGGGACCACGACGAGACGTTAGCTAGGGTTCCCCCAGAAATTTCGTTTTCAACTTCTGACTTTTCCAGGGTTTTTTTAAACAAATTTCCCTGACCGATGACAATTTCAACATTGACATAGGCAAATGTTATCCGCAATTTTGTAAAGTCGACACTGGACAATATTCAATATTTTTCTAAATTTACAAATGACGACTTTGAAAGATGTTCAAAATTAATGAACATTTTTTTAAAAAAAAAATTGTACAAAATTAAAAACGAAAAATAAAATTGACAATTTGACAATTTTGTACTTGGAAAAGGTTGAAAATATGTACTCTGAGAAGATTTAGAATTTTGCGAATTGATGACTTTTCGTGAAAAAAAACTTATGTAAACGTCCTCTATTATTCAAAAAAATGTCCATTTAGTTTGGTGTATTTTTGGAAACGAGTGCATGCTTCGCTCAAAAAAACGTTTACGCCTCTGTCAGTTGTTCGAGCCACGCAACGTCCACTTCTCTCACCATCTTTCACATTTCTCAACTGACCAATCCACTCCTCAAATGCCTTCAAAAGTTTTTAAAAAAAACTGAGCCACTATCTTTTTGGACTCCATCTTTGCGCACCAATTTTAAGCACATGCAATTCTCGAAACGTATCTTTAAATGTAGAAATGTGTTCGGAGATGATGGAAGAATTTTTGAAAACACATTTCATCAAAATCCATACAGCCTATTTTTTTTAAATGATTAGAGAACATTTATGAACCCCTCGTACTTGTATGTTGAAACTATCGTAAGAATTTTTTTTAAAAAATATTATCTAAAACAATTCATGTCAACAACTGGCAGCAATTAGCAACAAAAAGTTCCTCTATAGGTTCACGCATAATTCGATAGGTAAACGAGCCGTTGTTGAAAGTTGTACGAAGACATTTGACGAGTCAAAACTCAACAATTTAGCCCAGAACATCCGATGGAACTTTCGAATTTTCCCAGCATGCATCGTCAGCTGTTCGAAGTAGGCCAGAAGCGCTCGTATTTATAACGAAATTATTGCAATGACATCGCCAATTTGGCTTATTTTTAAGATTAGAAACGAAACTTACCTATTTATCCACCTAGCCACGAAGAAATTTCCTCCGAATTGAAGCGCTTTTTCGAAGTAATTCGGCCGAGTTCGAAACGATGGAACGACGCACGCGGACATTTTCTTTTGAAAAGTAGGAACGTGGCCAGTGTAACCAGATGCGCGAGGAAGAACTCGCGAGTGCTCTTTCAATGCTGCCAGATACGAGCGTCTGCGTTCATAATTAGAATGCACGACTTTAATAATTAATTAATTGTTGCTACGAAAATACTAATCATTCGATAAAGCTTAAACCTTGAATACCTTTGTCTTTTCTGGACACTCATTTACTGAGTATTCGGTAGAAATTAAAAATAGGCCTAAAAATTAATTAATTGTGTAAAATTAACTATGAGATAAATTAATAGATCAATAACGTTCCAATCCATAATATCCTAGTCTTCTAACGCCTCATAAATATCTACCGAATATTGGTTTAATTTCAATTCTATCTAAATTATTTACATTATCGTTATATAATGCTTCAATCAGGTTAAACAAATTGTTGTCGAAATGCTCCTTGTAATTTCTATCAAATTTTTCCAAAATACTTCGTTTTTAAAACATCGTCATCATTTAGGATTAAGTAGTGAGATTTAAAATGTAGGCCTAGTTCTCTTACCTTTGAAAATTCGCCAGGTACAATTAATCTTACATCAACATCTGCTTAACAGGCATTTCTCTTATTTTCACCAACTTCTGTTTTCCAAAAAGCAGTGAGAAAATATCGAAATCCGGCCAAATTAATAGTCCGTAAGATCCAAGAACATTTAAAACTGTTTATAATTTGTTAAGCGCTTATTTCGATCATTCGCAACCCTACGACGATCCTCCCTCCCCAGAATGACAATTTGGACGCTTAATTAATTCAAGTTATCTTTGCGCAGAGGCAATATGGTAGCCAATGAGGTTTAACCGAGGCGCCATTATTGCTTTTTGAAAACTTTTCCCAATACCCCGCCTAGACGACGTGAAATATCGTCGGCGTAGGCAATTTTTGGAAGCTCTTAACAGGGCTGAAAAACAAATCAAATTTAAGAAATCAATCGAGGGTCACGTGTGTTAGAAAAACGTATTCATTGGTTTGAGTGACTTTTTAAAAATACTGGGTTCCTGCAGACCTGGAAAAGTCAGGGAAATTCAACGCAGTCATGGCGATCCAAAATTAATACTTCTGCATGGTTAGATCAGGGCCCGTTTTCTGAGTACAAATTTGCAAAATTCTCTAGGTTTTCCGAGCACAAATTTTCAAAATTTATAATTTTTAAATTAAAAATTGTGAAATTTTTAAAAAAGAATGTATGCAATTTTTTTTTAAATTTTTTAAAAAATTTCTATGTTAGTCAGGGGAATTTTTTTAAAACTTGGAAAAGTTATTGTACGTGGATTTTTATAGTTGCGTAGTTGGTATATAAAATACGCCGCAGCTTTTCGTATGGTTTATTTATTTTGGAATGTCCTAAAATGTCCAATTTTGTCCGAAAAAAAAGTGCCTGTTTAATTTCCGATACAAATTTGCGATGACGTCATTCAGAAAAGTTTCGGGCGGACAACTTCAATCGGACATTTTTAGAACATCCGCTCATTTGTCTTTTTAAATGTACGAAAAACTTGCCCGATTGAATTTACGAAGTAATTCACGTTTAAATGTCCGAAAAATGCGTCATTTTAAATCGATTTATATTCTGATGACCTCATCGTCCAGTGCACTCCCCTTGCAATTTTGGTAACGTCATTGGTACGTTTTTTATGATTACGTCAGTCGTGAAAAAATCGTACTATGGCGTCATTCATTAAAGTCCTAATGATGACGTCATTTGTTAAATGACGTTGATGGCCTCATGTCCGAAAAATGGGTCATTTTTAATGTACGACGCTATATATCCACTACACTTCCGTCGATCGCATTCTTTAAATTTCGTAATGACATCAATCATTAAAATTATAATGTTGATGACGTCATTCATTACAATTCTAATGTTGATGACGTCATTCATTACAATTCTAATGATGACGTCATTTGTTAAATGACGATGCTGGCTTATGTCTGAAAAATTATGAGTCATTTTTAATGAATGAAGTCATCGATTTAAATTCTGATGACGTCATCCAATACACTTCCGTGGATCCCATTCTTTAAATTTTTAATGACGTCATTCGTACGTTTTTTGATGACGTGATTCATTACCATTCTAATGATGATGTCATTTGTTAAGTGACGATGATGGCGTCAACATTTACAATGCATCCCCAGATTTAATTCCACGGGTTTTTTTTTAAAGTTTTTCTTATAATTTGAAATATTTTTGTGCCCCAAATCGTGCGATGATTCGTGAAATTTGATCACTTCGGATTTCCCGCCAACGAAGTTTTATTGGATGTAACAAGACGACTAATGCTCCCCCGTCGTGTGATTGCGCCATTTTTGTTACGTCGTAAACAGAAGCGAACGTACTTGACACTTTTCTGAATGAGCCTAGAATCAAAATTACCGTAATTACGATTATTATTCTTTTTATTGTTATAATCTGCCGATGATAATTAGGCCTCTCGTCATTGCGTGTTGATGAATTGCAGCTTTTTCTCTCAAATGGGAGATTAAGTAATTAATGGCGATTATTGCGTCGAGCTAGATTACGGTGATTATTCAATTTTTACGACGCTACATCCTATATTCGGTTACCGTTTACGTCCAATGACTTTCGAAAACATGTTTTTTTTTGTATTATTGGCCCCGTAATAGGACGGTACAATCGAACCTCGTTTACAGGGTACCCCCAGACCTGGAAAACCCGGAAAAGTCAGAGAACTTGAAAATGTCTGGAGAAGTCAGGGAAGAATGACTAATTTTGAAAAAAGTCAGGGAAATTCAAATTCATGGTGTCACGATCCAAAATTAATACTTTACGTAATTAGCTCAGGGCACGTTTGCAAACGTTTTAAAATTTTCAAAATTTGCAACAGTTTCTTGAGGACATACTGTATTTGCAAAATTCTCCACGTTTTCCGAGTACAAATTTTCCACATTTTCCGAATTCAAAATTGTCAAATTTAAAAAAAAAAATCATGCAAATTGGAAAAATTTGGAAAAATTGTCATTAATAAATTTTACGAAATATTTTCCTTCATCGATTTTGCAAAATATGTCAAGTTTTGACATTGTCATTGGTCAGGGAAATTTTTTTAAAACCTGGAAAAGTCGGGGAAGTTGAAATTTCTGGGAGAACCCTGTTCGTGTAAATAGGATATTTTATGTGATATTTTCAAATTTCCTAATTCGTATAGTTTTTAGTTTACCATAATTACTTTAATCGCGCGCTGACTCGGGATGTTTTAGTAGACCTATAATTTCGTGAACCATATGATCCTTAAAAACGGTCTTTGCTCCGCACCCAATTCATATACTGGAATTTCGTTTAAATTTAGAAGTCCTTGGCATGGTTTGTGGGTAAATATTTATTTCATCCAAATACAATATTGGTTTTTAATTCATTTTTATTTAATGTATTTATTTATCGAGACGAACGTTTTTTTTTCTGTCCCAATAATGCTTTTTTCTTCCCACTTTTATCCGCTCGCAATCAGGAAAATTGTTTGATCTACAGGGTACTGTATCGATATCGGAGGATTGCAATTTTCGGTTGAAAAACCCCGATGATTTTGAATGTTGTCCGAGGGTTCCCCCGACAGGGACGACAATAAATTGTCCCTTTATATCGGTCTGCAATTACTCAGGGTACCCCCAGATCTGAAAAACCTGGAAACGTCAGGGAACTTGAAAATGCATGGAAAAATCAGGGAAGAATGGCTTATATTTTAAAAGTCAGGGAAATTCAACGTAGTCATGTTGTGGCGATCCAAAATTAATGCTTCTGCATGGTTAGTTCAGGGCTAATTTTTCTGAGTAAATATTTGCGAAATTTACCACGTTCTCCGTGTACAAATTTGCAAAATTTTCCAGGTTATCTGTGTTTGCAAAATTCATCAAGCATAATTATCAGCAATTTCAGAGGATAACTAGTTTTCAATAATTTTCGAGGACTTTAACTATCGCGAAATTTGCCACGTTTTCCGAGCACAAATTTGGCAAAATTTTAACATATTTTGAGGGAAAATTGGTTAAACTCTCTACCTTTTACGAGTACAAATTTAAAAAGCTTTTCAACGTTATCCGGAAACAAATTTGGAAAATTTGAATTTTTTTCTTCATGCTAATTTTGAAAAATCGATATGTGATTTTTGTCGCCGGTCAGGGTAATTCACTGTAAATCAAAAAGACACATACAGAACGCGTAAGATCACGAAGTCGCACCATTTATTGTGACCTTACATGTTCTACACTTGAATAAATGTGCATCAGAAGTGCACCAACATGATCTAAACTAGAGTTTTTGAGTGGATCACCTG
>JAQGAO010002568.1:0-19229 GCA_034697705.1 Ommatoiulus sabulosus
CATTAGTTAACAAAATAGTGAGTCGGTGACATAAGAAAACAATGCAGGAATAAATTTAATAATGCAATATGGAAAATTCAATAGAATAATGGTTCACTTAGACTTAAATTTTATGCATTGGACCATTTTATGATGTATTCCTTTTTTCCATGTAGGTATGTTCGTCACTTGGACACAACTGTCCACGCGATTCACATTAAGACTAAGCTTTGCCAGCTGGTGGAAACGATGATGCAAAGGCGGGACGACCTAGCATTTCGCCAAGAAATGAAGTTCCGCAACAAGATGGTAGAGTATCTCACAGATTGGGTAATGGGCAACTCGCACCAGATAGCGCCGCCGAGTACGGGAGACGTCAGCACAATCACGCGCGATTTGGACCAGGCGTGCATGGAGGCTGTTGCTGCCCTTCTCAGGGGGCTTCCCTTGCAGCCAGAGGAGAGTGACCGAGGAGACCTCATGGAGGCAAAATCTCAGCTTTTCTTGAAGTGAGCTAAATAGCACTCAACTTATCTCAATGAGTATCTGTCGGAAGCATTGTTTAACAGATTATTCATTAGCATATCCTATCTTATATAGATATTTCAGTTTGTTTATGAATCTCCTGAATGACTGCAGTGAAGCGCTAGAACCTGAAAAAGATAACTTGAGGCAACGGGAACATTCCTCTAAGCTGAGCACACTTCGCAATGCTACCATTCAAGCCATGTCCAACCTGTTGAGCGCCAATATCGACAGTGGTCTCATGCATTCCATTGGTTAGTGTCCATAATTTATTTGTTGAAGGAGCTTTTAATAAATTCACACGACCAACTGGCCTTAAAAGTTCTCTTGGAATTCAGTTGTTTCTTCATGGTACCAATTTTAATTCAGCCACAAATAATGCTTATATCAGTAATTCAGTGCTTAAGATATGTATTAATTCTTTCATGAATAACACTTTACACCCAATTATTTTCGTTAATTTAGGAACGTGTGAATTTTTAATAAAAATTTACTGAAATAGCTGTGCTCTTGTCTGTAACGCCGGGCTGGTTATAAAAAATGAAATGCAACTAAAATTATGCTGCTTTATTGCTGCTTAAGGGTTGGGCTATCACAAGGATTTGCAAACGCGAGCTGCATTCATGGAGGTTTTGACAAAGATTCTTCAGCAAGGGACTGAATTTGACACCTTGGCTGAGACTGTACTGGCAGATCGTTATGAACAACTTGTCCAACTTGTGACGATGATTGGAGATAAAGGAGAACTACCCATTGCCATGGCCCTGGCCAGTGTTGTCATGACTCCTCAGATGGTTGGTTAACTCAGTTTTTTTATATATTTTATTTGATTATTAAAAGCAGTCATGCCATTAAAATGATTGATTCTCTTTTTGGGTCGAAGTTTGTATCGATATTTCTTCTTTCAGGATGAATTGGCTCGGGTTTTTGTGACACTATTTGATGCTAAACATCTCTTAGCCCCTCTCCTCTGGAATATGTTTTATAAGGAGGTATAGTGTTGTCCATTTATGGTTTTATTCCATTTTTTGAGTGCCGTTTCTGAGGCTGACAATGCTGCTACCAATTTTGGCCAGGTTGAAGTATCAGATTGCATGCAGACTCTGTTTCGAGGGAATAGCCTCGGCAGCAAAATCATGGCGTTCTGTTTCAAGATCTATGGGGCCAGTTATTTGCATAATCTTCTCGAGCCATTGATACATCCGTTGGTAGATCAGAATGGCGTCAGCTATGAAGTAGATCCTGCTAGGTATGTTAAAACATCGTTTCTGCATTACATTTGTCACTACTTGCAAGTCTGGTCACTGAAAAAGTGTACAAAGTTAGGTTCTTCGGGGGGCACCAAGGTTTGCATGACATTATAGATTAGCTTGTTTTTTGGAGTGTTTATACTCCGAAAATTTTAAACTCTTATACAACATTATACATTCTTACAACAATACTTGAAAATTTATATAATTACTGTTATCTTTGCCCAAACTTGTTTGGATTCTGGAAAATATATTTAGAATTAACTGGAATTAGTTTACAAAGTTTTCTTGATTAAACAATTTCTTCAGATTATGTTATACTGATGTTAAAATTCCATTGAACTAGAATTGAAACCACCGAAGACCTGGAAGAGAATCGGCGAAATCTTATGCATTTGACGCAGAAGGTCTTTAATGCCATCATCTCTTCTTCGGATCGTTTTCCGCCACAGTTGCGCAGCATGTGCCATTGCCTGTATCAGGTGTTGAGCAAAAGATTTCCTCAGGTTCCCCATAACAACATCGGTGCTGTCGGAACAGTGATTTTCTTGCGTTTTGTAAATCCAGCAATAGGTATGCGAGGGGACATCGTAGTGCTTTTTTTTAAAACTGGAATCCTATTCGTGTTTGGTGTTTGAACTAATAAGATCATTGAATTCTCAGTGTCTCCCTACGAAACTGGCATAATAGATCAACAGCCAACCTCTCAGATCAAGCGCGGCTTAATGTTGATGTCAAAAATACTGCAAAACATAGCAAACCATGTAGAATTTAGCAAGGAGCAGCACATGCTGGGTTTCAATCAATTTCTCAGGTCGAATTTTGAGGGCGGGCGAAGGTTTTTCATCACCATTGCGTCGGACTGTGAAACTGTCGATCAGGCAAGTCACAGCATGTCGTTCATCAGTGATGCCAATGTCCTGGCACTGCATCGCCTGCTGTGGAACCACCAGGAAAAAATTGGAGATTATCTGTCCAGCAGCAGGTATGCCTTCAAGATAGTGGGCCATTCAATTGTTTTCATTATTTTGTTTTCTATTTTCACTAATTTTGTAAATTGTCTTCAGGGACCACAAAGCTGTGGGAAGAAGACCGTTTGACAAGATGGCTACCCTTCTGGCTTACCTTGGACCCCCTGAGCACAAACCAATCGATTCACAGTGAGTTGACATAATTTATGATGTCATTCAAAATTTCAACTGTAAAATAATGGAAAATTTCGCCATTTGAATGGGGCAAATTAGAGACATCTTTCTGAAATTTACCAGAACAACTAAAAAAATAGCCGGCACTGATGGTCGAGTGGTTACGAGCTTGCCTTTCGACTCTTTAAGTTGGGAGGTTCGCTCCCCGGTTGAGATCGGTGAGATTTCTGCCCTCGTATGCAGAAATTGACCAATGTTAAAAATTGGCAACCATCCAACCAACAACAAAAATAAGACATAATTCAATTCAACTCTGACACAAGGACTAAGTGGAAAAAAATGGATCTTATTCTTGGGAAGTGAGTTGTTCTTGGTGATAAAACATTAAGTTAGCTTCGCTATTTGGTTTACTCAAATTTGAAAAAAATCATATGTAGAATTTCTGCGAATCATGTGGTGTTTATAATATTTTTCCTCGATAACGAAGTGTATATTTCTGCTTTATAATTTGTCTGAATAAAATGTTAACATACAATCACAATGAACTTCAACTAACATTGGTATCTCAAGTAAGCATAGTAGTACTCTCCTTTTTTAAGGCATGTCATTTGGAAAAATTTCCAAATGTCATTGATAAATTCCAATCTCGACGTATGCACGTAGTGCCGAAAACTGATCAATTTTTTGTTCTTTCAGATGGAGTAGTGTTGATATGACGAGCACGAAATTTGAAGAAATCATGAGCAAGCATAATATGCATGAAAAAGATGAATTCAAGTCTATTAAAAGCTTGAACATCTTTTATCAGGCAGGCACCTCCAAAGCAGGGAATCCTGTATTTTATTATATTGCCAGGCGATACAAGTAAGGCTTTCATTTGGTTTCCAAGAAACTAAACTCCTTTTAATGGAACTTTTCTCAATTCTTTGCACTGTTCCCACCTTATCCAGGATTGGCGAGACCAACGGCGACTTGTTGATTTATCACGTCATCCTCACCCTGAAGCCGTTCTGCAACAAGCCGTTCGAACTGGTCGTCGATTTCACTCATGCAATCGCCGACAACAGGTTTCGGGTAAGTGCTTGACTATCGGTTTCTCCGTGGCTGTTTTGTCATGCAACAAAAGTGAAACTGAGGTCCACATTTGAATATTTTCCCCCGAATTCCCATGGTTTTACAGACCGAGTTTTTGCAGAAGTGGTTTGTCGTTTTGCCGGATTGCGCTTATGAAAAGATTCAGGCAGCTTACATTTACAACTGCAACTCTTGGGTGCGGGAATACACAAAGTTCCATGACCGCATCCTTGCCCCGCTCAAGGGAAATAGGGCCTTGATTTTCATTGATACGCCGCAGAGGCTTAACGATTACATCGATCCCGATCATCAGAAGCTGCCTGGTGCCACGCTCAATTTGGACGAAGATCTCAGGGTGTTCAATAATGCTTTGAAGTTGTCTCATAAGGACACGAAAGTTACAATTAAGGTAGGAAATGTGATCGTCGAATTTAATTTGTAGCATTCTAAGAGGAGGAAGTTGCCGGAATACATTTGTTGTTGGTGCATAATTGAAATACTTATGTTTGGTCACTCATAGTTGCACCATGCTTGATTGCGCTAAGTGCAAGTTAATATTTTCTTCAAATCACTGAGAGCTTCCAAAGAAATTCTATAACCAAATATTGTCATTTACAGGTTGGTCCCACTGCCATACAAGTCACGTCGGCTGAGAAAACCAAAGTTCTCAGTCACTCGGTGCTCTTGAACGACGTGTATTATGCCTCAGAAATTGAAGAAGTTTGCTTAGTAGATGATAATCAGTTCACGCTGACCATTGCTAACGAGAGCGGTCCACTGCCTTTCATCCATAATGACTGCGATAGCATTGTTCAAGCCATAATTCATATTCGTACCCGTTGGGAACTCTCTCAGCCTGTAAGCATGTTGAAAAAGGCACATTTCGAGTTTAACTTTCATGACAAAAGATAAAACATTGCATCCCATTGTTGAAAATCCAGGATTCTGTGACGGTGCATCAAAAAATAAGGCCTAAAGATGTTCCAGGGACTCTTCTCAATATGGCTCTTTTGAACTTGGGAAGTTCCGATCCCAACTTGAGAACGGCAGCTTACAATCTTCTCTGCGCGCTCACAGACACCTTCAACCTGAAAATTGAAGGGCAGCTTCTGGAGACGTCGGGTGAGGGCGCTGTCTCTTTGTATATCCTAAAATTCGTTATAATCAATTTTCACAAATATTGTCAATAACGCTATTTTCCTACGAGGCAAATATGCTGCACTTCGTAGTATTATAGTAAATGTAGGAACAATTCAGAAGCAAACATTTGTTGAACCTCAAGGGTAATTTATGATTAGAAATACTTACCATTTTGGCAAGTGACAGTTTGTTTTTCATGTTACAGGTTTGTGCATCCCATCCAACAACACCATATTCATCAAGGCCATCAGTGAAAAACTGGCGGTGAATGAGCCCCATCTTACCCTTGAATTCTTGGAGGAATGCATCCAGGGATTTGCGGCCTCCAGCATTGAGTTGAAGCATCTCTGTCTGGAATACATGACACCGTGGCTGCCCAACTTAACGAGGCAAGGATGGTGTAATGTTTGGATGAACTTGGTTTCTCCTGACGAGAATCTTTTGAGGTTTATTGCGTTTGTTTTCTAGGTTCTGTAAGCAAGCCGATGATAGCAAACGACAGCGAGTGGCCATGATTCTGGATAAATTAATAACCATGACCATCGAGGAAATGGAGGTTGGTATACGGCAATTATGTTACGCTTTACTCGAGAATGCACCACCGGGTCTACATAGCTTACAATTTATTATTCCACGTAGATGTATCCCTCAATTCAAGCTAAAATTTGGGGAAACATTGGTCAGGTTGCTGATCTCATTGATATGGTATTGGACAGCTTCATCAAGCGCAGTGTCACTGGGGGTCTCGGCTCCACAAAAGCGGAAATCATGGCCGATACTGCAGTGGCCCTTGCTTCGGCCAATGTTCAGCTAGTGGCCCCAAAAGTCCTGTGCCGCCTGTGTCGAGTAATTGTTCTTTTGGAACTCGAGCATGGATAGTTGTCATTAGGTGACTGTTGCTGTTAAATGTTAAATCTGATTTGACTTGTTTCAGGTGATTGAGAAAACCTGTACATCGCCTACTTCCACGCTGGAGCAGCATTTGATGTAAGCTAAAATCGTCCAATTAAGAGCAGGTTTCAGAAATAATGATGATTCATCCAAAGTGCTTTCTTCGGAGACGTATTATCGATTAATGCAGAATATCGTATGATATTCGACCATTATCAGAACATTGCTGCGCTACCAAATGCCATTTTCTTCCATCATCTGAAAAATTAAAATCTGGCTCGAATCGGGATCTCCCGAAACACAAGGCAGATGGCAATTTTACTTCGGCAACACGTTGAGCAACGTGTTGAGCCCATCTCCAATTTTCCATGCTCGAGCTAGTCCTTTGATGGCAATCCATGGCTCATTGAATGTAGAACATCTTTAATGTCTAGCGAAATCATTCACGGATCTAAATATGGTGCCGGTTGAATTATCGATGCAATACGGTTTACTGAAATCAAACTTGAAACTATTCACCATTTGTGGATATTTATTTATGTTCTTGCAGGTGGGATGACATAGCCATCTTGGCACGCTATTTGCTCATGCTGTCTTTCAACAACTGTTTGGACGTTGCCAGTCATTTGCCCTATCTTTTCCACATCGTCACCTTCCTTGTCTGCACGGGGCCTGTCTCACTCCGGGCATCGACGCATGGGCTGGTCATCAACATTATTCATTCATTATGCACCTGCACAAAACCGGCTTTTGGAGGTCCGGCATTGTTCTGATTAGTTGAGTTTTGCCAAGGTTGCCATTGAATCATTAATTGTGATGTCTTATCCAAATCTTGCTTTGAACAGAAGAGACAAAGCGAGTGTTGAGGCTCAGCCTGGATGAGTTTTCTCTGCCAAAGTTTTACCTTCTGTTCGGCATAAGCAAGGTCAAGTCTGCCGCGGTCACTGCTTTTCGCTCCAGTTACCGACTGGGAGACAGGCAAGCTGACAGGTCCTTCTGCTCGACACCAGATCAGGAGAGGATGAGTCTCGCTTCGCTCGAAGCCATTACGGATGCCCTCTTGGAAATCATGGAGGTAAGTGACATGGAAAGTGTTGCGACATTGCAAAAAATGATTTTTGAACACAAAAAAATGTTGTTTCAGTCCTGCATGGGTGATATTCCCAACTGTGACTGGCTACAAAAGTGGACCACGCTTTCCAAAAGTTTTGCATTCCGCTACAACCCTGCCCTTCAGCCTCGAGCGCTCATTGTTTTTGGATGTATCAGCAAGACCGTGAGTGATCAAGAGGTCAAAGGTCTTCTGCGCATCATGGTTAAGGTAATTGTTGGCATTGATTCTTTATCGGCAATCGACTTGTTCGTCATCACGTGTTTTGGATGTAAAATTCCGCATCATTGTTTTTCGGTTGATTATTTAGGCCTTGGAATCGTTTAATGACATCATTTTAATCGATGCAATCGTTATGTGCTTAACGAGGCTTCAACCACTGCTTTCTCCAGTAAGTTTGTTTGGCATCACTACCATCTATGTCTAAATTGTGGTAAAGATGGATTTTGGGATTAGATCTTTTGTGGTTATTAATATTTTTTACTGCAAATTTCAAAATTTAGGAATCTCCAATTCATCGTGCCTTGTTTTGGGTGGCCATCTCGGTGCTGCAGCTGGATGAACAGGCATTGTACGCTTCTGGTTTGGCTCTTCTGGAGCAAAACTTGCATACGTTGGATTCTCAGGGCTCATTCGATCACCAGGTTGGCCGATTTTGAAATTAAACGCTTTAGCATACTGGTATTTGCTTCCTTATTTGCATCATAACTCCGTTTATCTGTCCATGTTTAGTCTTTGGAAGTGGTGATGCTGAGTACAAGGGAGCCACTGGAATGGCACTTCAAGCAGCTAGACCACACTGTTGGATTAAGCTTCAAAGCAAATTTCCACTTTGCTTTGGTTGGTCACCTGCTGAAGGGATTCCGTCACCCGACGCCCACCACTGTCTCTCGCACTTCTCGCGTGCTTAACATGCTTCTGGGGATAGTCGCCAAACCGCATCGCCGCGATAAGTTTGAGGTGTCTTTGGAAAGCGTGGCCTATCTGGCAGGTTAGTGTGATGAGGAACGAAGAAAAAAATTGGATTAATTTTAAGCAATTTTATTATTTCACTTCGCATTTATTTATTTAAAAAACTGTCTCTTAACGGATTTTGATTATTCGTTCATGGTTGAGCAGCACTTGACCTGGAATATTTTCTGGCGCCATATTTCTTATTTGCCAAATTTCAAAAAAATATTCTTTTTGTAAATACTGTAATTCGTAAATTTGAGAAAAATTACCCATGGTGCGTTTTGTATTTTATTTTTTTAGTTAATTGAGAAACAATTTCCAAGTGATTTATTTTTATAAATTAACTTACCATAAATACCTTTTTATAAATTAACTTGCCATTTCTAGTTTTTTGGAAGTGGTTGTGTGGGTAATCAAACGTAGCTTTGGTTTATGTGGTATTTCATATATGCATGTCTTGAATATATTTAGTCGTGTTTTAATACGAGAAATATTTTTCTCGTTACAAGCATCAGATTTATTTATTGCTTTGTTCGCAAGAAAAAATCCATGAATGTTCTTTGTTTTGCCAGCTCTGGTACCTGTCTCAGAAGAGGTTCGCAGCAGGTGCCACTTAAAGCACAACATTTCGAGATCGACTTCCGAATGCGGTTCCGTGGAGAATTTTCCTATAGGCGTTCACTTAAACACTGTCAGCCTGCCCACTTCGACTTCTCCACTTCAATCGCCAGGAACGAGCCCTCACCGAGGTCATTCGCCCAGTGGACAGCAGCCACAGGGTCCCTTCACACCGCTGAACAGAAGACAGAAGAGCTGGGACATTCTTGATCAAACGGCAATGTGCCAGCTGCAGAAGCAGACACAACAGGTATGCACCTCGAAATTCTCTGAATTCCAGATTGGCATTGTCACAATTAATCAGTGATGGATAAATTTTAAGAAATGTTGGATAAACCACTGTTTTTATTTCGAAGTCAATTTAAGTCATGTTTGTTGTTATATGAAGGTCTGCACGAAGGATCCAAAAAGTTGGCGCAGTTTAGACTTGGACCCTCAGAGCCGGCCGTTGTTCAAAACGCAGCGGAGCAGCTCAATGCCAACGCCCAAGTCGCAGAAGAGCATGGACACCTCTTCTTCGTCTTCCCCATCGCTCTCGTCTAAAGGTCCAACGCTGAACGAGGCGTCCAACAGCCCCACGTCCAAAGATCGGAGTGCGCGTGTGTCCATTTCCAACGATAACAACGTGCTGCTTAACCCTGACGTCATCATGGATTCGCCCACTCAAGCCCTGCTTCTCACCGTTTTGGCCACGCTTGTGCGTAACACGACGGACGAGAATGAGATGCGGATTTTGTACGAGTACTTAGCCGAAGCCTCTGTTGTGTTCCCGAGAGTGTTTCCTGTCATGTAAGTTTTATCGTATCTCAAGTATTTTCCATTTGACTTTGATGTGGATAATCCTCATGTTCCTTCTGGTTTGGTCCTATTATTCCCATACAGCCATAGCTTGTTGGACGCGAAAATCCAACAAATGCTGAGTCTTTGTCATGACCGAGCCATCCTGAGTGCAGTGCAGGACATCATTCAGAACATGATTGCTTGTGAAGACACTAGCCAACAGCAACTGCATTATCTGCAAAGTAAGATTTGAACCACTTCACAGTGCTGATATGACTTGCAATTTGATATTTAAACTTATCTTTAATCCATCCCAGGTTGCGGTTTTGGTGGCCTGTGGCGGTTTGCCGGTGCATTTGCTAAGGTTTGTGTTTCGATGTTTGTTTAGGGCATAAAGTCGCCTAACATTTGTAGACATTGTGATTGAATTAACG
Source organism: Ommatoiulus sabulosus (assembly GCA_034697705.1). Taxonomy (NCBI): domain Eukaryota; kingdom Metazoa; phylum Arthropoda; class Diplopoda; order Julida; family Julidae; genus Ommatoiulus; species Ommatoiulus sabulosus. The sequence continues at coordinate 9,902 of JAQGAO010002568.1, forward strand.
ATCCAAATGTAACCGTAGAGTTCCTCCACTCTGGACAATGCTGAACTGTTCGTAAATTGTTTGGAAGCGATGGTGGAGACGTGTTTGCCAGGAGACGAGGCCGATGGGGAACAACTGAGTCAGTATCCGAGCACACTTTCCATTTCTTCCAATATGAATCTCTCAAGCTCAATGTCCAGCTTGACCCTGGGTTCCCCCACCGAGAGGGACGTCAACATTGACTACAGTGTGGTTGACAGCAGTGCAGCTCGAATGAGGCATGGATCAGCAAAGCAGGTAAAGAAATGTTCCAGACATTTTCAAAACTAAAAATATTGAGAACGGCACTGTCTCATCTTGGTTTTTTCATCTTTTTAATACTAATGTACGACGTAATTACAGGGAGGACGTGTGACCAGATGACCTTCTCTTCCCAGTGAGCTTCACCACACCGTTTTCCTCGTCAGTGTCGTGGTCTTGCTGTTGTCTGGTTTTGCATTCCGCGCTAATGACCATTCCGAGATGAGGACCAGCTCCCGGATGCTCTCGCTTCTTAGGCTTCCATCTCGCGCCAGGTGGCGCAGCCTCCTCCATCGGCTGCAGAGCACGAGCAGCAAGTCCCAGAATGGTTGCGCCAACAGTAGCCAAGAAGACGTGGACTGAAGCGCGAGGTCAGTGGACGTCAAACGGGGAGGAGAGCACCGTCGCAATGTTGTGCACTCGCTCACACTTCCCTCGGAGGCGTAAGTTAAGCCCAAATGCTCTCGCTGCTTTCAAGTCATCTTTTCCGACAGATCGTTGTTATTACTGTGTCGTATTTTCATAATAGCTCATGCGCAAATGGGGTGTCTGACGGCCTTTTTTTCCCTCTAGTTTTATGTAATGATGATGATGATGACTTGAGTTTCCATCATTTGTAACGGGCACTTGTGGTTCCTAAAGCAAGAATCTTTGTGAAGTGAGCAACAACTGTTCACGAACTTTGAGCACGTGGATCGTTTTTGTTTTTATTTTTAAAAATGTTCAGAATGATACACGATTTCATTTTCTCGCAAGTGCCCATAGATGCGTGAAAACTTCAGATGATTACCACCATGGTAATATTTTCATCCCAGTTCTAAAATTGGATTATGCAGGGCTAAAACGTTTCAATGATAACTGCGTGATTTATTTCTCTCATGCGGAGTTATTTCTTGTCTCGGAACTGGTGTCTTTGATTAAATTTCTCATTTTATTAGGTGATTACACAATCATGTGTAAATGAACCTAATTATAAAAAAATATATAAAATAAGATTTTATGCAAATATGAGCTTCGTGCGGAAAAAAAATCAAAATTGGACAAAAATGTTGAATTTTTATTTGCTAATTTGAGTCTGCATTTTGGAAATTTTTAACATTGTTGGTATATCATTTGAAACTTTTTCATAGTTTTCTCTGCATCACAAGCATGATGAAAATTTCAATTGTTTTCTGCCACAAGGCAGGTCTCCTTTTAAATTATGTGAAAATAATGGGTAAGGACCATCAACGGGTAAAATAAAATTTCTATAAATTAGATAATTTCATGAAGAACGTTAGTTATTTATGCATTATATGTGCTCCCTACCTAGTGGTGAAAAGTGGTACTAAAGTATAGATTGCACCTTTTTCTGTTAAATTGACTGTGATTGAAAATAGCCTTTGTATGCATTTGAAAAGTAATCTTTTTTTTTCTTTGGGAAATGAATATATTTGCAAAATTCCCATTCCTCTACAGTAGTTCTTAGTTACTCATTTAGATTTTCAAAAAATACTGAGTTCTTGAGATAAATCGAAATTTGATTGAATTTTTTTCATCGTAGTTATTTTTTAATTAAAGTGGGGAAATTTAATTGAAAAAAAAGAAACATTTTTCTTCTCAGATGGGGATAATTAATGTTTATATATTCATTCGCTAAAGCCGGCTAAACTGTAATTTTGCGATCTAATTTGGTCAGACGCCCTGTTGCCCATGCGCATAAGCACTGTCTCATTGTCGAGCAAGTCCGAAAATCTCGCCAAAAACGTGTTCTGTCGATAAAAACGTAGTGGCATTGGCAAAGCTCAATTATAAAGTATATCGAAGTTTTAGAGTGAATTTTTAAAAGTTAAAAAATACCCAGAAAGACTTGCCACTTAAACTGTTAGGAATCTCGTTTAAATTCCTTCCAGAGAATATATTTTTTGAGCAGAACCCGAAAGAAATTATAAAACGTTAGTAAGTAAAGCGCAGCAACTTCCCAGTCGTAGTTTTCTCATAGAGACACAGACGAGCTGCTGCGATGATCTTCCTGATATATTGCTATTGTTGTTATGAAAGAATTTTAATATTTCACACCGATTATTAATTTTTCTTTATTTTGTTCGGCTGTAGCGCGTTTTCGGCAAAATGCGTTTATAGACCTTGAATTCTCTCGACATTTCCTCACCAACTCAGCGTTGTCTTCCTGTTCGGTTGTGGATACACTTTTCAAGACAGTTCGATAATTACACGATTAGCTGGGACAACAGCAATTAATTGGGATTAATTCGTACATGTTAAATTCGTACATGTTAAATTGTATCGAAATTGGTAAATTTTAATAGATTGCAAAAGATTTGACCCTAATATTTTGCCCTTTCAATTTGATTTTTTTCAACAGCATGATCCAAACGGTGAATTATCTTATTATTGCCATCACAAAGTTGATGATATAAAATGGCATCGTTGCTTTCCATGATATTTGGAATTTTAATTCAGACTTGAAAGGGTAAATAATTGAATTAAAAAGCACAATTTTATAGTAATTGCCAATTTTTTTAATCAGTTTAAGATCTGTTGTAAGTATCTCCGAATCAAAAATCATGTATAATGATTACAATAGGAATAATTTGCTAATAATTTCACAAGTATAACTAAAGCAGACTTGAATACAGTCGATATTACATGAACAAGAAGTTTTACCAATTTCTGACTGAGCATCAAAATGTTCAGACTTGCACTTGAAAGACTAGGACGTGAAATCAAAGTTAACTATTCTGACTTTGATTTTCGTTTTCTTCCAAAGATCGGAAGTCACGGCGTGCTACAAATAATTTATTTTCCACAAGGAATAATAATACTCTGTCCTATTTCCATGTTTTATGTGAAGATTATTTTCCAGTGTAAGAAATTTTAAGAAAAAGGTATTTAAGCAAAGGAATATAAATTTGAAATTCAAAATGAATTTGTTGACAGTAAAAACTTCATATTGCAGCTAAAGATATATTCTACATCGTGGAAAATAAATATTGAAGCCAACTTAGACAAGCTTATTTAGTATAATGTAATTTTTTCAAAGTTAAGACTATTATTATTATTATTATTATTATTATTATTATTATTATCCGTTTAGTCGTGGCCGACCCTCGAGGACTTCATATGCCAACTTTCTGCAACTTTACAAGAGTTTTAATAAATGGGGGAACCCTGTATTTTAATCTTAAAAGGTTCCCAATTGACATGAGCATTTGATCAATTAACACTAAAATACAATTGTGATTTGAATTTGGAACTAAATTTTGAAATAGAGTTAAACATGATTTTAGCTTAAGTTCCAAAAACGTTCATGTGTGGCATTTATTTCTCATGTCTTTAAGGCATATCGAGGGAACACTAATACCAGATTTACTGATGCTTTATTTTTCGTTTTATTTTTTTAATTTCATATCAAGTAGAAAATTGCAGAGAAGTCACATTTTAAATTTTGCTGCGGTGCGGCCCTAATTGACAGCTTGATATCCCTTCCGAAGACTGTATTCACACCTGCTTTAGGATCGCTGTTAGAGATCCACTTCCTGTCAGGATGTTCAACGCTGGTGTTACATCAAAACGTTATGTTTGATCGCACAAAATCTGTCCCATTCCAAAATCCAGCTCTGTTTACCATTCCAGCATCATCCGGAAACGTGAAGCAAAATATGAGGCGCCTCCCACCGCTGCTAGTTGGTGTCATATACCGTACCGTATTAGTGTTTTGAAGCGTTCTCATTCGGATTGCGTCGATGCGTATCGTGAGACCGTGAGTGCACCTCAAGGTTTTCACGAGCGAACGACCGCAAACTGCTCGCCTATCGATATTGAATTTGCTTTAATTGCCCGTGCACCTGCCCATTTCTGTGTATACCGATTGTAGTATACATGTTACAAATCATTAAAATATCTTTTGTTTACTATTAGATTTGCGTTTTGTGTGCCAACTGCATTGAAGTTTGGCTGCGTAGTTCATCGAGTGTATATGTAGATACTGCAAGATTTGCATCGCTTGCCAATGGACCTTATGCGATACATGTATATCACGTGACATTTCAATCATTGCTTGGCGAAAATTACTCGGAGTCTCGTTACGGTTCTTTTAGTTGTTGATTCGATGTAAAGATCACGTGATGTTGCCCCCTAACTTAACTCTGCATAAGGTCCATTGTCAAGCGACAGAAGCAGGAAATCCAGGAGTGTTTCCGTTGGAGCGATCATTTTTCAGTGTGGGGAAACGGGAATGCCATGGTTAGGGTTCACCCAGACTTAGCTGAAAAAGTCAGGGAATTAAGAATGATTTATTTTGAAAACGTCAGGAAACTTCAGTGTAGTAATGTTGTCACAATCCAAAATGAATGCTTCTCGACATTTGCAAACATTTTAAAATTTTCAACAGTTTCCAAGGACAAACTTGAAAGTTTTTCCACGTTTTTTGAGTACAAATTTTCACAATTTTCCACGTTTTTCGAGTACAAATTTTCAAAACATTTCACAATTTCTGAAGAAACGTTTTCAAAATTTTCCTATGTTATGACATTGTCTTGGGCAGGGAAATTTGTTTCAAAACCTGGAAAAGTCAGGGAGGTTGAATATAAAATTTCCGGGGAACCCTGATGGCGTACCGGTAAAAGATACCGAACATGAGTTGTTACGAGCTAGTTCAACCTTAATATAAGAAACATTCCTGCGTGTGTGTTTATAAAGAAAAGGTAGAAAATGTTTTTGGAATAATAGTACAGTTTTTTCTGAAACGTGGACGCCCTGTACACGAATAGCACCGGTCATGAGATGGGGAAGGGGAGAACTGTCCCGTAAATGGCATTTTTGCTCTGAATGGCTGTTAAAGGTCACGTTCACTTGAACCGTGCATTCGTTCAATTGCTTATTGGACGTTTTTCACACTTATCAAAATTACGGATTGCCAAGATGATCAGTAATCAAGTTATTAAAAGTGCGATTGTGTGTGCGCGTTCTTTGGGACAATATTTGGACGACATTTCTGCCAGGACGTCTGTGAAGATACTCTTTCTGTCATCATTGTTGAAATTCTTGAAAATACAACAGAAATCTGCAGAAAATGGTGCAATGGGTCGGAAAATAGTTGGAAAAACGAGGTAAAAACAATATTCGTCAGTAAAATTATTTGTATGCATCAATTTGAAAACTCACCTTTCTTTCCTGCCCACTATCCCAAACCGACCCACTCCAACCAACAAGCCAGACTTCTACAAATACAACCGAGCGGACAATTACATCAAGCTCTGATGATACAACAACGTCGTCACCTTACACCAAAAAAGGAATAAAACCAAACCCCAAAAAAAAGAAATATTCAGCGAAAGCCCAGACCCACAATAAACGTAAACATTCAACGTCCCCAGTTGCAATACCCTTAATGGAACTGTCCCCGAATATAACCCAATTTGAGCAATTGATGGAAAAGCTAAACAAAATTGATAAAAAACAAGATGAGCAAGATGCCGAAATAAAGAAATTATCAAGTTCATTCAAAGACCAGCTATGCCAGGCCACTTACAAATTAACAGACCAGTTCACCACTTTTAAAACAGAAATCATGGCACTTGAAAGAACCTCATCCACCGAACTTCAAAACTCTCTAAAAAACTTCCAAAAACTCTACGATGCAAAAATTAATAACATGCAGACAGAATTAACACAATTAAAATCCTCGGTAAACAATATTGAACGCAACCCCACACACCCAAACCCTCCAGCCACCAACAACCTACTGGATATCAAAAACATGAACCAAAAGCTTGAAGAGCTCGAAAACTACTCTAGGCGCGAAACAGTTATCCTTTTTAACATGCCCCCACCTGACTCGACCTCATCGTGGGACTTAGAAGTCCGAAAAATCTTCAGACTAGTTACACTACCCGACGCTGATAATATTAAATTAGAGGCAGTCCACTCACTGGGCAGACCAACTCATGACAAACCACAACCCCCTGTTATAGTAAAATTTAATTCTCGGTCTGATTACAACAAATTCTTCTCCCATTTCATTAAAGCAATTCCGCACTTAAAATCATACCCGATATACTCTAAACTGTCAATTGAAAGAAGTTACTGCCGATCTACAGTATTAAAAAGAAAACTCCTTTTACCGCACTTTCTATACTTAAAAAAATCAGGTCACCACCCTAACCTTAAGGATGGAACAATGCACTTCAATAACATTCCATACTCGGCTGACCTCCAAACTAATACAATACATCCCCCACCTACATGGACACTACCAACAGTCTACCGCACCCAGCCTAATACACCCCAAACAAACAACTATACCCATAATGTGAATACCACCACAGGTCTAACATACCCGAACACCGTTCAACTAGGGCCCCCTCCACTAACCCAACACAATACACCCCCCATAGCCAGCCAATCTGCACATCCCTCTAATTATGGACTAGATGAAAACAACATATCAAATAACTCAACAATACACCCAGCACACACCACATCCCCCCTAAACTCAATACATACAAGCCTCAAGAACCCTCAACCACGTTCGACAACAATTCCTCAAACCATCCCTCACAGCGACCTAAGATAGCAGAAACCTAACCGATTGGAGGAAACAAGTTTAACTATCTGTGCTTGGAACATTAGAGGAATTAACAACCTAATAAACGACCCCGAAGCACTACTGTTAATTCAACCGATGGAGATATTTTGCCTAACAGAAACCTTTGCCATCCAACCACCCATACTCCACTCACTCCTTCATAGTACAATATTCTCACCAGCAAAAAAACGAAATAACGCAGGTAGACCAATAGCAGGTATCATCCTAGGCTATAACAACAACGTACTTAATGAACTAAATAACACTATAATCCATGAAAACTGGATTGCCACCAAATTGAAATATGTAAAATCAAATTATCAATTTTTTGTCATTGCAGTCTATTTGCCTATCGCTATGTCAAAGACGCTTAAAGAACAATTTGAAAACCTAATTATCTCAATTCCTAGAAACTGCCCCATGATAATCATTGGAGACTGCAATGCACGAGTAAACTCGGTAAACAATACACTATACACCCACAACTCGAACCCTCGAATCCTTTCAATAAGAGCTTCGACTGACAAAACCACAAATTGTCAAGGAAAATGGCTGGAAAAAATATTAATAAATCATTCTCTTACTATCTTAAACGGCAGAACAAACTCAGACTTAACGGGCGCCCCCACAAGGCATGACAATTTATCCCACAGTATAATCGATCTTGCTATCATTAACGACACCCTCCTCCCAACTGTCCTGGACTTCGAAGTTAATCCTACTCTCATCTCAGACCACTTTCCTATAATAGTCAAAATAACCTCCAATGTGCAACAACGACAACCTAACATAGTAAATAGAAAGGCAAGTAAATACATATGGAAACAAGTAGTAGAGCATCATTTCCATCAAGAGCTTGGTAAAGCCCTAGCAAAACCACGAATTAATAGTGAGACCGTTGGCGCAATTTATACAAACTTTCTATTAACTATCAACAAACTAGCCGAAATTTTCAAACTAAAAATGCAGAAAGGCAAACAGGCCTGTCGCATAAACAAATCACCGTGGTTCAATGGTGACTGTACGCTAGCAAAACGTAGCCTAAAAGCACAGGCATGCCAATTCCTACAAAATCCATCGACTCCCCAGCTAGACCTCCTGAATGATATGAAACTCAATTTCAAAAGACTATGTATCAATACAAAACAAACATATCTAAAAAACTGGCACAACAAAATCACCAATTGCAAAAATTCAACAGACTTTTGGAGCACAATAGGCAAATTTAAAGCCAGATACACTCAAACACCCTGCCCTATTACTAAAAATAGCTGGGAAAATTATTATACAACGGTCTACTCTCCACCGCCACAACAACCGCATAAAAAACTAATGACCTACTTGAAGAAAATGCAAGACAAGATGGCATTGAAAACAGGCAACAGCAATGAACATCTTATAAATAATATAACCATAGAAGAACTAGTCCAAGCACAACGGAAATTAAAAGCCGGCAAAGCACCTGGACTCGATTTATTGCTACCAGAGATGATAAAAAATGTTAGTACTGAAACCAATATTTTCCTCCTTAAACTTTTCAACCGAATATGGCAATCACACACATTCCCAAAGGAATGGCAAGCTATTCTTGTACGCCCGATACACAAATCAGGCGATAAACGAGACCCAGCAAATTACAGACCAATCTCACTAGTATCAGTGGTAGCAAAATTGTACATGACTATAATTGCAAATAGAATATACCAATGGGCACTGGAAAACAATATCATACCTCCTGAACAGACGGCTTTTCAACATAACAAAGGAACTGAGGATCAAATCTTCATCCTTAACTCACTGATAAAATACAACAACTCCAAACCACGTAGAGCCCTCTACACGCTGTTTGCAGATCTGTCTAGAGCCTTTGATTCTGTAAACCATTTCCTCCTATGGTCAAAACTAAAAGCCCTCGGACTTCCGAAAGAATTATTATATAACATCTCCTCCTACTATGCCTCCCTGAATCTCACGATAGATGCAATCGATGGTCCAACACAACCAATTAAAATTACCACAGGAGTTTTACAAGGTGACCCCCTCAGCCCCTTGTTATTTATTCTATTTCTGGCCGACTTACCTTCATTTTTACCAGCAAATTCAGCATACCCATTTCTTGATAAAAAATTTAAATGCCTACTCTTTGCTGACGATATTGCAATCACTTCACCTTCCAAATGTAAACTGCGAGTAGCTATTAAAGCGCTTCATACCTACTTCATAGTAAACAACCTAACTCTAAATACAAACAAATCTAAAATAATAACATTTGCCCGGGGCCAGAGAAGATGCAACATGAACACTTTCCTATGGAACCAAATCCCGCTTACCATAGTAACAAGCTGGACATACCTGGGTATAAAATTCCAAGCAACGGGTAAATTTAAAAAACACATAGAAATAATCACAACAAAAATGAACCAGAAATTGGGCATTATGCTGCGAATATTCACCTCAAAAAAA
>JAQGAO010002569.1:0-19228 GCA_034697705.1 Ommatoiulus sabulosus
TTAGAACACTAATTTATTCTTTGAGAACTTACAGATGCTGAATTCCAGTATTTTGGCAATTTTTAGGCAGGAGAATGTTGTCAATTTTCATGATATTTATTAAAATTCTGATAACGATGTCATTATTCACTATGCAGCCCCAGACTTAATATTGCGGGATAACACAGCTAAGCTCCGGTGTCTTTTTCATTTTGAGATTTCAAGGAATCTCATCCTGTCATTAACTTAAAATCTTTAAAAAGAATGACTTGAAATGCATTAGGAACCCCTCATTCGCTCGTGTACTGTATTTGAGGTTTCGTTGCACGTGGACTTAGTTATGGAACGCCGTGCACGTTTCAGATTGATGTAACCCGAGTCAAAAATTGACCGAAACATCCTAGTGTTCGCCGTTCTGAAAATGGATAAAAAAAATCTGATAAAACAGGGGATTCGGTGTATAGATCAAATAGGTTCATCGTAGACGTAAAATAGCATATTTCTCGCCGCGTGCATGGGGAATTTCGTCGTTGAATATGAAAATCAATTGGAGGAAGAAAAAAAAAAAGACGATTTGGGTATATAGAGGAAGTCTTACGCACGGAGCAGGGGGATGTATTAGGTGGGCGGAAACGGAAGTGAACTCGACGCCTCCCCCCGCGTCTATAAGAAGGCTTTTTTTACGACTGAAAAGTACTTTATATCCGAAGTCTTTCCAATTTCGTCATTACAACGACGACGTCGGGATCCGATCGACAAATCTAAAACGATTCATTCTCGACGATCAACTTGTCGCGGGATTCAATATCGCAGCCGCCTATTGATACCATAAATATACGCGCAATATCGCATTAGGCGACGGCGAGAATGCATAAAAAACGTCACAAAAAAGACGCGCCTTCCTGCGTCTTCTTCAGCTTCACCAACTTCACTTCGACGTGTTCAAACGTGCTGCATTTTTGATCATCTGCCCCGGTTTAGCCTGCAATTACGTCATTAACTGAACCCTTTTTGCTATTCTACAACGGACTGTCATGTCGCACCCAAGCTTCAGAAGTGACACAACTCAATTTTTTTCATTTTAGCTAATCCATGTTTTAGTGCATGGTAAAATAATGGTGATATTGTCAATGAACCGAGCCTATACTGTACATGTATACACTTAAATATGGTTAGTTAAGATGTGTCGTTTTTACTGAATTTAGGAATTTTGGCCCCTTTGTCGGGGCTGCTGTTTTGTATTATTCGAAATCGGTTTTCGATTATTGCATATATGGACGTTTGATTTTTCCTTATTGGCGTTTGGGAATATTTCTGAAGGACGTTCGATTATTCCTCATTCGATTATACCTGATTGGAGTTCGATTGTTCCTGATTGGAGTTCGATTATTTCTGATTGGACTTCGATTACAGTATTCCATGTGGACATTAAATTGTTTTTGATTGACGTTCATTTATTCCTCATTCGATTATTTCTGATTGGCGTTTGATTATTCCTGATTGAAGTTCGATTATTTCTGATTGGCGTTTGATTATTCCTGATTGGAGTTCGGTTATTTCTGATTGGAGTTCGATTATTTCTGATTGGAGTTTGATTATTTCTGATTAGAGTTCGATTATTTCTGATTGGAGTTCGATTATTCTCGATTGGACTTCGGTTATTCCATATGGACATTCAGTTGTTTCTGATTGACGTTCGGTTATTCCTGATTAATGTCCGATTAATTATGGTTGGCGTTCGATTATAAGATATAGGCTTTCGACATTCCTGATTAACGTCCGATTTTTACTTGTTGGAGTTTGATATATTTTGTCAGATGGGCATTCGATTACGTCTGATTGGTGTTCGATTCTTCAATACGAAATCCGATATTTCCGATTGACGTTCGATTTTTTTCTGATTGACGTTCGATTATTCCTGATTTCAGTTCTATTACTTCTGATTATTATCCGATTTTTTTTGTTTAGCTTTCGATTATTTCATATTGGAGGTCGACTATCATAGATTTTTGTTCGATTATTTCTGTTTGGCGTTCGATTATTACAGACGCGGGCTTCGGATTATTCCTGATTAGTGTTCCATCATTCATGCACATTGGCGTTTGACCGCTAATTTCAAAGTTCGATTCAATTCAGTTCATTAGGCATCTGTAAAGATTCGTAAAGATCTGTTTGAATGCCGTTAACGAATGCGATTTAAAAACGTGTATGATCTCAAAATGTTAAAATTGTCGAGTTGTGTCACTTGTGAAGCGCTGGGGGCGCGCCAAGCGTTCGTTTTTATGTCATTGTATACGCGTCTGAAAGGCGTATAGCAAAGAGCAAAAATGGACAAACAGGAGCAACACCTCGATGCGGACGAAATGTATTATTTAATTACGAGCTGAAATCGGAGCAGGTGTTTGACGTTGCAGCGAGACTCGGATCGATGAAATCCCGAGGTTTATACACACACTTTTGACTAAATTTTGTTAAAAAAAAACCCTAAGCTTCGAGCATTAAAAATCGATAATAATCGCAATAATACAAAAAATGTACGCAAGCTGAACGAATGAAAGGTGAATAAAAGCGAAATAATTATCATAATATCGATCGATCCGGCATGGCAAAGGGGGAGTTGATCACGTGACAGACAGGAAGTAATCAATAATAACCGATCATTAGCTATTGGAGGGGTTGGGCGCGTTGCACGACGGGAAGGGAGGCGATGGGCTTAGTACGTACTGATTCCAGGATCGATTTTTTATCGATCCGGGATTTGTTCGAAGGGGGCGTGGGCCTAGATATTGGAGCCGAAAGGGGGATATCCGACTCATTTGCATGTTGCATTTTTGGAGGTGGGAATCGTCTGTGCGCCATCTTGGGGCTCTGCTTCCTGTTGAGCTAGAATTACTTACAGTGTACTTAATTCGTGCACCGAGAAATGTTCGGAAGATGTGAAGAAATTCAAAAGTGTTTCATTTGGGTTTTAAAACGGTGTCAAGTCATATAAAATGGAAAAGAGACAACAGAATTTCGCCATCTTCACTGAAAAGCAATTTCCAAAAAAGTTAATCGCTGGGCGCCATCTTGCGGGGCTCTGCTTCCTGTTCAGCTATAGGCTAACTTCGTGTACCGATAAATACGCCAAAAGGTGACCCCAGCAAAAAAAAATCTTTAGTTTGTGTTCTAAATCGGTGTCAAGTCATGCAAGGGGAGCTCCATATTTAGTAAAAGTGACACATCTTAACCTATAGTTCCGGATAATTGATAGCATTGTAACCCTGCATTAAAACTTGTTTCATCTCAAAATGAAAAGTGTTGTGTCACTTCTGAAGCGAAGGTGCGATATTAAAATTACATTGTTATTAGTTAACGCAAATGTCAATAGAGGGCACACTCATTTATGGGAATGGCGAATTCCCCTGTTAACTCTTTCGGGGAATTTGCTGCTTCCTCGTGTTCTATTTCCTGTTTACATATCGCACCCACGGTTCGGAAACGACATAACTAAAATATTTCTCGTTTTGAGATGACGCAAGTTTTTTAAGTCATGGTAATGCATGATAAAATCAAGTAAATTGATTTTACAGATCGCATATGGACGGCCCTCGTCGGCCATTTTGTTTTTGCTTTTCTATCTATCTCTCCTTTTCTGCTTTGGTTACAGCCACCAATTAATCACGGTTCGTACCTTTTCGCAGTTGGCAAACAAGGCTTTTCCCTGCTTTTATTTATTGTCGTCATTATTTTTTTTTACCTCGACTCCTAGCTCTATTATATTCGATCTCGCGCCATTGTTTCCCGTCACGACGATACGCCGATTGGTCACGGATCGCCGATCGATTATCGATAAATCGATATTTGTGATCGGTGAATCATAGCGTAATCGTCTGTTTCTCTTTTCACGGACCTTTTTTTCCCTTCTAATTGCTTTCGTACTGTTCGTGGTGCCGACACCTGGCGGCCGTCTTGCGGTTTCCATTTCATGCCGCGCGGGGGCGCGCGTGATAGCGGCGAAAATTAACTCAATCAAATGATTCGAATCACGATCCTTTGTATGCAGTGATTTTCAACCAGTTTTTGTTACTTTTTTTTTCTGTTTAGTTGATTTCTGCCTGAGACAAACTGCGCGAAACTCGTTAAGTTAGGGGTACTTGTGCAGAAGTGACACAACTCAAAAAATGTCAATTTCGGGTTTGAGATTGTATTCATTTTAAAATCTAAAAATGCAACTCGATTTTCAATTTAATTTCAGCAGCAAAGGTTAAAGTCAATGCATCCCATCTCCCCCATTAAAAGTGACACAACTCAAAAATTGGCAGTATTATTTTTTAATTTAAAAATGAATCTTGAATTTAAAATTGGAGATTAATTTCGGAGGCGAATTTTAAAGTCAAGTGTATGGGTAAGAGCACGCTGACACTTATTTCATTAACTTAAAAACCAGTATCGCCTAGTGGTATGAGTCTGCAATACCACTACGCGACACTGGTTCAAAATAAGTAAACAAATCACATGAATAAATGCCAACGTGCTCTCACTCTATCCCCCCATCCCGCTTCAGAAGTGACGCAACTCCAAACTTATCCATTTCGGGTTTAAGATTGTTTTCAATTTCAAGTTGAAAATTAAACTCGAATTTCTAATCTTAATGTCGATGTATCACGCCTTCAAAAGTGACGCAACTCAAAAATTGTCAGTTTTCGTCATTGGACAGAATTAATTTAAAAATTGAAATTTGAGATTAATTTTGCAATAAAATTTTTAAGTTAATACATCGCACCTCCCGCCTCAAAATTGTGTCTATTTCGGGTTTATGATCAGTATTCGTTTTCAATTTGAAGTCTTAACTCTAATTTCAAACATGTTATTAACCTTTTTTCTTTAAATTTCAAATTTTAACATCAATGTTTTACGCCTTCAAAAGTGACACAACTCAAAAATTGTCAGTTTTCGTCATTAGACAGAATTAATTTAAAATTTGAAAATGAAAATTGAAATTTGAAATTAATTTCGGCAATAAAATTTTAAAGTTAATGGATCGCACCTCCCGCCTCAAACGTGACACAACTCAAAATTTGTGTCTATTTCGGGTTTATGGCAGTATTCGTTTTCAACTTGAAATCTAACTCTAATTTCAAACATGATATTAACCTCTTTTTTTTCAAATTTGCTCACACCGACAGATATAACAAGTTTGGTTTCATTTTTGTCTGAAAACGAATCGTTGAAGATGTGTCCCAGAGCGGCTTTTCTTTTTCTTTTTCTTGATCATCTAATGAACGCTGCGCCAAAGATACCCTCAAGATTAAATTAAAAACCTTCCAACGTCTAGGTGCGAGAATATTCATTTGTATCCTTAAATAAATAAAGAAATCTATATTTCGTATCCCCCTCGCTCGATGCATTTTCGTTTTTAGTACCGATCCAAGTTTTATAGGGGGGGCTCTGATTCGGTGTCACGTGGTTTTTTTTCCCATCCCTTCCTCCCTTTTTTCTACCCCTTGTTTTTGCTTTTTTAAACGATGTAGTTATAATCGAATAAAAATCAGCGAGTCTCGACTTGATTATATTTTCACTTTAAGTAATGCTCGCGGATCAGATTCTGCAAATTGATGGCTTGTTAATTTCTGAAATAATAGCGCCAAAAATCCCAAGGTACATTCTTACATCATGTTTATTACCAACACGGCTGGAAAATGAGTTGCTTAAAAAATTAGGGGGGTCTCTCGCTTCTCTACACTTTGCAGTGTTGGATGTGGAAGAGCGGTGTAGAGTTAGAGAGAGAAAGAGGAAAAAAAGAAGAGGGGGGTGTTAATAGGAGCAGAGTTGTTCGGGTGGGTAGAAGGGATAAGACTATACAGTGGTTTAATCTCCATTAAATTACAATTTGATGGCTCGTACGAAGACATGCTAGCTAACGCGCTCGTAATCCCCCTTTCATGACTCCACTACACCTCATTTGAATTTTGAATTGGAAGGCAGTTGGGCGCATGCGCAGGAAAAAAACGGGACAGCGGGGAAGTAGTTGGAGGCGAACGAAAAAAGAGGACGATAGGGGGAGCCTCTGTCGTCGAGGTTTTCGCGTGGAATGGTGGGAAGCACGCGTGAAATGACGAGAAATTTCGGTGTTCGTAACTTCGTATGCAGTGGAATGTCGTTAAGACGAACTCCGAGGGATGCCAACATTGGTTCGTTTAAACCGTAGTTCGTAGTATCAGAAGTCAGGCAAAGGGTCGTCCAAAGCAGTCTAAACGGGACGGGATATCATTTTCAAAGGTTACAGGGAAAGGATTTCGAAAATTACCCGGATGCACGATCTTTTAGTTGATTCGATGAAAAGATCACGTGATGCCGCTCCATGCCTAACTCTGCATAAGGTCCATTCTTAGCATTTTTATTTCCTGTTCTGCAACTCTTTTTTGTTTTCTATTTCTACTTACTGATCGATTTTTTTCTTTCTTCTATCCAAGCCATCTGATGTTCTTTTTCTTCTATTCAAATAATTCAATTCATTTTAAGCTCTTATTTCATCTAAACCACCCGATGTTCTTTTTTCTATACTTTTCAAATCGCCTTATGTTTCTGTTGTCATCTGATGCTCCTTTGTTCTTCTACATGCAAATAAATCAGCTGGGGTTCTTTTTTCGAATATAGTAATCATCTAACGTTCCTTTTCTGATATAATCATCCGATGTTCTTTTTGTTCTTTCCCAAACGACTTTAAGTATTGTTTTCTTCCATGTTCTTTTCTCCTTGTTCTTCTGTTCGAATCTTCGCATTCTTCGTCCGAATTTGTATTTTCTTCTTGATTTCTTCTAATCTGAATATGTTAATCAATCTATTCAAATTATTTTCTTCTTCTTCTTCCGTTGTTCTTTTTTTCTTTTCTGAACATTTCGTTCGAATCTTTGCCCTATCTTGCCTGTGTCGCTCCTTGTACGTCGTTCTACAGGGCATCCGGCGACACTGCTCCCATTTCTTAGCGGCTTATCTACGTCTCGATGCAAATTTTAATTACTATGGTGGGGAAAACATGACACATTAGGGGCTTATGGAGGCATGGCATTGGGGAGGGGGGGAATGCAAATGGCCAAAATGGCGACGATGGGGAGGGATGCTTCGCCCCATTTTTGGCTTTCTCCTTTTCCAACCACCCCATTCTCTCGTCTTTTCTCCGTTCTCCACCCATTTTAATGACGATTATTCGTTTAATGAGCTTTTGAAATTGTAAAGGTTGTTGGAATGCTTAATGGCAATCGACCAAATCCCCATCAGCTACAGGACGCTGCCAAATTTCAGTTCATTTGGATGAAATTGGAGTGATGTCGTCGGAGGCCATCTTGGTTCCTATAAATGGAAATGTACAGAAACATGTTCAAATAACATCGATTTAATGTTTTTATTGATGTTAAACGCGACAGGCGTGGAGATGTGTCCAAAATCGAACTAAAAAGGAAACTGGGCGTATTTGAATTTATGCATATTGTTTGCTAGATATTTTAGCATTTTTCAAATAATAATGTAATTTTACTAAACTAATTAATTCGTTTACTATAAAACGACAGTTTTTCTAGGAGTTATAATTTTAAAAAAAACTATACTGAATTCCAAAAAAATGGACAATTTTTCCCAGTTCTCTCACAACTTGGAATTTTTCCCTAAAATATGAAGCGATTTTTCCAAATGTCAAACTATGTAAGATTACAAGGGGAATATGTTTGGGATATTTTTTTCCAATAATAATGATATTTTTTTCCCAATAATAATGATGATATTTTTAGAATGTAATTTCTTGAATTTTGCGGATTATCCGAAGGCTCGATTATCCGTGGAACTTATGTTCCCGATCTTCCAGGATTTATGCAAGTCGATTATGTAGAATAAGAACAAAAATTTCAGAATCGAACGAGAATAGAACTCTTGCGATCCGATCACGTGTCAGTTTCAAATGATTTCGTCGCACTTGTTACATTCTCCATTGAGGACGCTAGGCAATTGGCACTAAATTTCGCAGTTCTTCTTGTATATTCTCACGTTCTAACAAGATTATGGTCGACAAAATACCACCATTTAACGTTTTCGGAATGCAGCATTCTTTTGCATGAGTGTGTAGCGCAGCGCCATCTATCGACCGTAAAATGTGCTGAGCTGAGATTCGATGAAGCGATAAGCGTACTCGAAATGTCCAAACATGTGTTCGCCATAAAAACAAACGCGCAGTTTGCTGCCGAAGCGCCGTAACTTCATCGCCCTGTTCGTCAATGGACCGAACGCGACGCTAATATTCTATCGAGTGTCTCAGCGCACTCTATAGGTTCTTTTTTTTATCGATTTCCCTTAGAAAACCATTATTGTTGGAAAATCACGGTTAAACGTATTGATCTTGAAAAAGCGGCGCACGCGACGGCCGCCTAGCGTCGCCTGGCGGCCAGGTGCGCTCCTAACGGAGATTGCGCCCGTTTTCGAAGGACAAACGTGGGTGAACTGACCTGCGGATCGTTATCAGATTTTGGTACTTGAAAGTCGTGCTCGTGAACTAGGTACCATGACGTGTGGAAATACGAAAATATTATTAAAACTAGTTTTATTCGGGGTTTGTTTAACAGTTAGGTGCGAGCTATCATTATTGAGCAGAATCACAATGGCGGGTGTTTCTAGGTACCAGTGTACCACGAGCCTATGTTACTGCTAAGTAACGTCGCACTACCGCTTCAGAAGTGACATAACTCAAAAATCTTTTTATTTCCTGGCTTAGAATCTACGGTATTAAGTCAACCAAAATGAGATTGTATTACGTAAAAACGACACATCTTAACCAGACCCTTCTACCCAAATTATAAGTTTAAGCCTAACTCTTTTTTTGAACCTTCTGGGGGGAAGATCCCAACTTTCTTAACCACATCTAAACTTGCTTTATTTCAAAATTAAAAATATTGAATTGTGTCATTCTGAAGCTGAGGTGCGATGTAATTTTCATTTTGCTATTCATTTTGAATATGATTTTTAATGGACGTTTTAAATGGCTTACCTATACGATACATGTATAAAAATTTGTGTTAATACAGTATATTTTGAGTACATGTAATCATTGAGTGAATTGAACTAATATATGCTTTTTTTTCTATAGGTAAGTCGCTGGCTGTCTTTGGCACCCCTTTCATTTAATCACTCCTATCCTTGTCTGTGAGTATCTTGCCGCACATATTTTATATCTGATAAACTTTAACATTTGGAACACATAGCTGTTCTTATTTCCGTCAAATGTCAAGTCGGCTGAGGTTTGTTTTCCATGTCTTATGAATGTTTACTCAAAATTTGAACAAATCGATGTTATGAAATCCACTTCCGGCTTCTTTTCAAGTTTCCATCCATACAGTTGATGTATGGGTGATGTCAGATGATGTCACGTGTTTGGGATCCATGTCATAGCCTACTTTGTAATGGGCTTTAGGCAGGTTTGTTAATTATACCAGGTTCACGTGATCCTTAATGCATTTTATTGTTTAAATTACGCTAAAAATTAAAAGTCAATTAAGATGTCTTTGCAGGTTCTTTATTAGTGCCCTTTCGGTATCTTCTGCAATGTGCAATGTACAATGTATACATATATGTAACCCTCAAAAAGGTTCCATTTTGACCCTTCATTTCTAAGGGATCCCTAAAGCACCATAAAGAGCTCCTTCAATCTAACATGGGCAATTTAACAGGTACTGTTTAGGTTCTATGTTTTCAAGCATACAATATATTCCAGGTTCTTCTTTTTCTCTTCAAAACCCAACGCAGTTCTTGTCATGGAACCTTAAAAAGGTTCATTAAAGACACATTTTGATATGCCATTGGGAAGGTTCTGTTTAAAGGAACCTCTTCGAGTGCCTTACAAGACCCTATAAAAAAGTTCTATTTTAAACTTTTCTCTCTTAATTTTACATAAATAAACACAAAAGCCATGCACCTCCAATGTAGCGAGGGAAAGACATTCCAAAGGTGCTAATCAGGTTCCATTTTTTCCATACACCGCGCGAACCTTTCTCATATCATGTATTCACATTTTATTCTGTACCTTTCTTTATTGGATCTTTTGGAAGGGATAATTGGAAACTTGGAGGTTCTCTAACCTTTAGAAAGATTCTAAGATTAAAAAACCCTAAAAATGTTCTTTTATGAACCTTCCTTTATGAGTGTTTCATAAGGCACCATGCACAATAGCCGCCTTCAGTGAACCATGGGGAAAAAATTCCAAAGGTGCCAATTAGGTTCCATTTTGAAACCGTTCTGTAATATTTTCTTTCTTGGATCCTTTGGGAGAGATAATTGGAAACTTGGAGGTTTTTTTAACCTTTAGAAAGGTTCTAAGATTAAAAAACCCTGAAAATGTTCTATTATGAACCTTCCTTTACGAGTGTTTCATAAGGCACCATGCACAATAGCTGCCTCCAGTGACCCATGGGGAAAAAATTCCGAAGATGCTAATTAGGTTCCATTTTGAACTCGTTCTGTAGTATTTTTTTGTAAGTTAACCTCGCGTTCTTTATTCTTCTTCTTTCGAACACCACACACGTTCTCATCATCTTCCGCGTCATCATTCGGAAACGTTCCGATCTTCGCCGATTAACCCCGAAATGAGCAATTACGACGCTCGTGTGCAGCCCATGGTAAAAGGCGGCGCTCTAGGTGCGCCGTAGCGCTGCCGCTAGGGGGAGGGGGGAGGGGTATTATCGGCGGTTTCGAATATATGGAAAATAAAGGTGGCGCGGAGGGGGGGTGTTGGTTTTAAATTCCTCCAGGGGCCGCAGCGCCACTAATGAATGAATGCATTAGAGTTAATCAAGCACGAGCAATTGGGTTGCGCGCGTTGCCATCCAGCGGTTTGGGATTTAAACAAAGACTGCAATTATTAAGGAAAAGGGAGGGATAGGCTAAGGGGGCCCCTCTGGGGGGACGGGGGAGACCCACGTCACCCCTCCCCCCCCCCTGTCACCGGCTGCTTATACGGTGAAATTTTTGAAATTGACCGTGTTGTGTCTGCAACCTAAGTATAAGATTGGGGGTGGGGTCGGGGCGCCCCCTAGGAGCCCCCTCCCTCCTCTTGGAACCCCCGGGTTTATGTGTTTACCAAGTTCTAAAATGGGGGCGCTGAAGTGGAAATAACGCGAAGGAAGTCTGGTGCGATGCTGTTTGCTGCTTACTGCTCCCTGATCGATGCGACGCGAGATGGAGCGGTCAAGCGAAGTGGACCGGGGCCCACTGACCGCTAGGTGGCGCCCCGCACCTCCTTGGGTTCCTTTACCCAAAAATTGTCGGTTGGTTTCTGCGATGAATTTATTGGGCCCGGGAACAGAGTGGTGGACACGTTTTTAAGGAGTCAGTTTTTGAATACATTACCTGTCTGGAACTTTGCTATAGCTGGCTGCTTGAGATCAAATTTGGGCGCTGACATGGTTTAGAATGCGTTCTAGAATATTGGTTTGGAATGTTCTGGAGTATTGGTTTGGAACGCGTTCCAGAATACAATGTATTTGTTTGGAATGCGTTTTAGAATATTAATTGGCTTGGAATGCGTTCTAGAATATTGGTTTGGAATGCGTACCAGAATATTGGCTTGGAATGCGTTCTAGTATATTGGTTTGGAATGCGTTCTAGAATATTGGTTTGGAATGCGTTCTAGAATGTAAGTATAGAGTGCATAAGTAAATGGTAGGCCTACTAAAATTCGCGTTCGAAGGTTTTCTTAACAGCGCGCCTAAATGGCATTTCGACAAAACGTACAGTAAATGCATTGTTGTCTAATCTCGTTTTTCCGAACTATTATTGCTCAGAGGATCTGTAGTCCTCTGTTCATAACATTATAACTTTATTAAGAAAGTTGTAAAATATTAAGCTTTTTACGATTTAAAAATAAGCGGCAACTTAACAGAACAAAAGTATTTACTGAAATACTGTTTTAAGATAAGAAATAAAAAACTGCCGCAAAATTGTTGCTTTAAAAGCACAATTGGTCTAAACCAATTTTAATTTTTATTGTAGTCGTGCGCCCTAAACACCCTGCAATCTTGCGCTCTAAAGGCCCTAAATCCCTATGCAACCAAAGGAAATTAACGAATGCATAAAAGCACATAAGTTTTAAAAAAAAAACAGTCGTTCGGATTAGCGGGGTTTTATTAAACAAAGTATACCAGTTCTAAAATGCTTTTTGAATGGTACTGAATTCATTTAATGCCCTTGTACTTTTACGCATATAAATTTATGGATGCTTTTTAGTCTTTTTAAGCTGCTCCTCATTTTCCCAAGAAGCGCCACCTGTCAACGAGCGTGTCGTCCGCCAATTGGCGCCAAATGGTAACAACTGTATGGCGCGTATATTCTCGATGCTCTAAAATCGTCGTTTTTGTTCTTTTCAAAGCCCTCAAATTCCTTAATTCTTCGGGCTCTCGAAGCAAATCTCCCCTCGATTTGTTTATGCAAATGGCGTTCGTTTTCACGCCGTTTCAATTTCGCTCTCGTCTTAAGTGCCGCTAAATCAACGTCTTAGAGCTAGAGCGTCTCTCTCGCGGTTATGTTCTTTAGTGGTAATTCACCTGTGGAGTCGAGTTCAATGGGAAGACTTTTTTTACGAAGAAAATCGTATACTTTTGCAATTCGTTGGAGAAAAAAAATGAAATTTGTGAAATTTGGTATGAAAACGAACTTAATTGGAAATCTGTCTGGGTCACCTTATTGTACAGAATGTAGGCCTAATAGAAATGCGTTTTTAAACTTCGGGATTGAGTTCTCCACACCTATACGTGAAAAAACGTTCCGTTAAACGTATGTCCGAAAATGCTTTGATTTTGAGTTATTGAACAACATATTGTCATGCTTTAGCATTTTTTATTTCCTTAGTTTCTTCACCTGCTTCAACACATGTATGAACTCGTTGGGTCATGTAATACTGTATCTCATCAGTAGTCCTATATGATGGATGAAAATACTTTTTGTAATGTTTAAGAACTTATAGTAATTTTGCAATCCAATTAATAATTGTGGAGCAAAATAAAAGTTTCAAAGTGATACAAAGTGACCTATTATGCAGTATACTGCTATCACGTACCCGTTCAAAAATCCCAGGATGCTGATTTTAGGGGTCCCCAAGAAGCAAATTAGGCATATGGCCATATATTAAAGAAATCCATAAGAAATAAGGAAAAATGAGTAATAATATGACAGTCTGTTTTTCAATAGCTAAGCATTTTCAGTCTCAAATGAAATTTTCTTTATGTGAATAGAGAAATCATTCTCAGAGTTTGTCTACGTATTTATGCTACACCCTGTATATGCAAAGAATTTAAAATTGTCTGGAAAATGTGCTCAAATTTTGCCTATGGAAAATTTCCATATTTCAAAATTTGTCTTGGAAACATCTTATAAGTAATTTTGACTCCACAGCAATTTAATGGTAATTTTGCATTCTTACAAAGCGAAACGTTTCGGGAAACGTCTGATACAAATTGGTAATTTTTTCTACGGAAATACTTATTTCCAATTTATTCTAGAAAATTCTAAAAACTTCATTTTTAATGAATTCTTCCTGTAGAAGGTTCTTTTTTTTAATTTTTTTTCTGAAAATCGTCTTTTTCATAAAGGCTTTTTTGGAAGAACTGTTTTTGTTAAATTCGAAAAACAAAACTTTGTATTAATGAATTATACCTATTGCATTGTTATTTTTTAAATTTTTTATATCATCGAAAACGTTCTTATTTATATATTGACTTGGAAAGCATTGTAATTATTTCGAATTTTGTCTTAAAATGATGAAAGGCGATTTTGAATATTATCTGTAAATGTTTATTTCAATTTTTTTTTGTGTGTGAAGACCTTTATTTAGAAATTTTGAAAAGTTATTTTTTAATGAATTGTGTGAAAAATAGTAATCATGTATGTTCTTCTGTAAACTTTCGTTTTCATTTTTTTTTTCCGAATTATACAGGAAAAACTTCTTTTTTTCCAAATTAAGTCTTGCGTATGTGTTAGGGTCAACTTTTAAGCATTTTACTTGTTTCTCGTGTGTGGTCCGAAATAGCGGACATTCCGATAGATTAGCAACAGAAGTTTCGCCACGGAAAACAAATTATACACGAGGCACATCGGATTGCATGCATGCACGAAATATATTTTATTTTCATTTTGGTTGGGGTTTTTTTGTTGGTCCTTTTTAAGATTATCACATTATGTCATTGTACGAGATGCTGATGGCAGAGGGGGTTGATAACGCCTCAAAACCTTAAATTTGTACTTAATGACTTTTTAAGGGTTACCTGCACGGGCAAAACGCGTTAATTTCTACTTTTTTGTTGCATTTTTCGGACACGGTATGGTATCCTAATCAAAATGCCTGATGTATAATTGGCTTTTCCGGCTCCAGAGGTCGCTACGGGGCGTAAATTAGCGACAGTAAGACACTCGAGAAGCGAGTATAATTTCTCGAAAAAGCAGTAAATTATACCGGGAGTTGGCGAAAATTACAGTGCGCTAGGGGAGGGGAAAATGGCGACCGAGGAACGAATTATACACCGATTCGAGTATAATTTACACCCCGCGACTCGTGTATAATTCGTGGCGAGAGAGTCTGCGTTTCGTCCGGGGAGTTTGCGCGGTGCGGACGCCAGGGGGCGTGGTGGTCGTGCACTTAATCGAGTCACGTGACGTGGATCATTCCCAAATCTCTGATTAGAGACGGCTCTGATGGAAAATAATGCGAGTTTTATGTCCGATCTGGATTTAAATCGTGACTCCAAGAAAGCGGGCTTCTTTGAACATTGCTGGGTATAAGATGATGACAGGATGTATATACGTACATAAGGCATTGTGTGTGAAAATTTATGATTTTCTGGAACGAATTTAAAAATGAACGTTGATTAGTGCAAAAATTACATGACAGTTATAAAGGACAGCAAATTTGAATGTGCTCGAGAATGCTTTCTAGAACGAATTTGAAAAAAGAACGTTTTTTTCTATCAAAATTGAACAGAACCGTTTTTCCAAAACAAAATTGAAAATTGGAATGTTTTCTAGAACGAAATTAGACATTAACTTCGTGCTTTGCATGTGGAAATGATAAAAAATGATATGAAAAGTTATAAACGGCTTTAAATTTTAAACAATAAATGGTACTTTCTATAACGAAATTGAACAACGCTTCTTCCAGAACGAGATTGAAATTAACATTTCTTTGAGTATGAATTTAGAATCGTTTTTGGACGAAAGTTATCAGATTGAATTTAAAAAGGAAACTTTACTAAACGAATTAGAAGATTGGATGTTTTTCTGAAAAAAAGACCATTTTTCCCTGGAAAGTATTTTAATAACCATTGTTCTGAGGAAATTAATCAATTTAAGAGCACGTGCATTTTTACAGTTTATATAAAAGGGCAAAACTTGCACAAAAAGTTTCATTTTTTTCGGAAAAAACCTTCATAATTTTGTGCACTATTTGAAATGTTTTAGGCGAATTTAGAAAGGAGAACAGTCTTTAAAAAGAATTTTATAGTTTCGGAACAAAATATTACGAAATACATCTTTCCCTTTCACTTCGTAGCTTTATTAATAATCCTGTATAGCTTATATTGGCTGATTACAAAATGTTAATGTTTAAATTAACAAGTTGGATGTAAGTGTTTGTTGCAACCTCTCCATTCTTTTTCATACTCTTTTAAATAAACTTTGATTTCATTTTTATAAAATTTGCAGAACAAGTTTAAAGTTTAAAGAAAGCTTCGTACAGTATAATTAGCACGTTTTGAAATTCATTTAACAAAAGAGGTTGGGTTAACAATTCAGTTAACAAAAACACTTCTCGTGCGCATTTCATGAAATGATGTTAATTTGTTAAAGTGTTAGAGTCTAATTCACTGAAATCATTTGTAAGAAAATCTAAATTTCGTGATGCCCCAAAGTAAGGGTGTGTATTAATGTCTTTTGTTATTGAGGGAAACTAACTATACATTGAAATTAGCATAGGTTGGCCAACATTTAGCATGGTTAATTTGTGAAATAGTTGTAATTTGACCATGCTATACTATGGTCACATCCATCCGTTTTTATGGACTTTCGACTGTTGCACCAATTGTCTTAAACAACACATTCATAGAATACAATGCAGTGCGCTGTTTTTCAAATATAAGTCACGCGTCGTTCGTAATTTTTTGCCCATTCGGTAAAGCATTACTTCCCGAAGAACAACCTCATTTGAACCATCTGTCTATCTGGAGTAGTTTCCGAGTTACAGCCGCGTTTTTCCGACCCCATAACGCTCGGCGGCCGCCCACGCGAGGAGGCTTCGACGAATATTAAAATTACCGAAATAAAAGTTATTTTCAGCGATGAAACGAATCATCAAAAGCGGAAAGAGTGCGAGAGAGAAAGTGAGAAATATGCGGGAAAAAAAAATCATTATATATTTGCCAGCGCCGCTTCTTCCATTTCACAATAGCTATAATTTAAGTGAGTAGTAATACGAATTAATTCAGCTAACATCAATTGGCCCTCTCTCCTTTTTTCGCACTTTTTAAGATTATAATTTTGATGATGGAACTTATATAATAATAATAATAATGGAACTTTTTTTCCCCTCGCCTAGCGTACACGTATAAAATTTATTACTCGAATAATGCTAAATTCTAGATGTATGAATGCGGATATAATTCCCATCCGCGGTAATGCTATATATGCAGATCTGCGAGGAAACCTCGGATTTAAGGCGCTGGCAATAATGATAATAAGTCACGGGAAAAGTTTGACTTGTGCGCGAAAATAAGAGGAATTATATAGAAGAAGGGAAATAAGCGACGCGCGCAAATGGAATTTTATTTTATAATACGAAATTTTTACCAACGCCGAGGATATTATTGTTATTAGATGAGTTTTATTGAGGGTGCCAACGAAAAATGGGGGAAGATTACGCGCGCGTCGTTACACTAAATCCAGTCGATCGAGAGAGATAGCAGTTTGCGAGAAAAGTGCGAAAAAAAAGTTGGCCAAATTGCGTTTTTTTGCCATGAAAAGTTTGCTTTTGGTGTATATATACACGTGAGAGTTGTGCTCTGTAAGCAAGGGTGGTGGTGAATATACTTGAACGGGTTGATACGATTGATGGTTTATCAGCAGACGATTTGAGTGAGGTTTTTGAGAGGGGTACTCAGACGGAAAGCTTTAACGTACTTTGATAGTGTTTCACATCAGATAGCCTCGTTTACGAATTATCTACGATCTTAGAGCAACGTCGCAACGATGAGGTATTTTATACGCAGTTACGCATGTAACCCTACAACTTCCGGTTTTGCAGAACAAGTATCAACGGGAAAGTTGTCGAGGAATGTTGGATGTCTCCAATGGCCAGTGTTTCGCAGCTTGCTCTTGCCCCGTTTAAGAATTATGGACGATCATAGAGCAATTTCGCAGTTATGAGAAGTTTTGGGGGCCTATAATCCTTTAACTTCCGGTTTTACAGAACAACTATCAGCAAGAATACCACATGGAAGGTAGATGCGTAGAACCTAGTGCACGCGTTTTCGTCGCTCGTTATTTTCCGCGTTTTTTATGTGTTTACCTTAAATTTTTCGGCATACCTTCATGGAAGTTCATCACAACAAACATTAGCGCTTAGCTGCCCATGGGATTTCCGCGATCTCCCGTGCTTCCCGCGATTATCTCCAATCCAAGTGGGGACCACCGTAGCCCCGTTGTCTCCATAGGCCTACTTGTCCATGCTCCCACGATAATGAGTATTGCCCGCTTCGACGTCATCACAGCGCGCTTACGCATTATCGGGATCCAACTTACGCTCGTAGCAGTGAAACAATAGCTTCCTTTTTTCTGTCTATTTTTGTATTGACAGATTTTATGACATCTGAAAAACGAACCGTTCTGTATTTTTTTATTGAACAATGAACTTCAAGATCATGAATGAGGTATTGGCCATCGCGAACGTTTTTCATTCGTTTTTTTTTATTCTTGGCTAACATTACACGCCGACTCGTCTGCTCTGCAAAACTTTACATTGGTCAGTTGCTTCCGCATTAACTACGTGACTGACAGACTGTTACACACCGGACTTCTGTCTGCCCTTTCCTGTCTGAATTAAATTAATCTCTGTGTACTGGTGCGCAGTCCTGATCTCATCCTGGGGTTACATTGACATATGGCTTCCATAATGTCATCGGCAACACCAGCACAGAGTGCATCCTTAAAAGATGTAGCGATGCTTGAGAAACTTTTTGCAAGTATATGTAGCAAGAAATATGCAACTCACCAGGAAAAAACTGACTTCTCCTTGCACATTTCCAACATCAAAGCCTTCATAAACCAGAAATTTGAATCTGATAGTAATCCTGTTGAATCCATCGATGTTGCTTGCACCGACATTGGGACCCTGGAGGACGGCAATCGTTCAAATACCTCTACTGTGTTGGATCTTGTATCCAACCTGTCGGGAAAAATCGAGTTGCTCTCAGTCATGGTTGAGTCACGGTTTTCCAAACTTGAGACTCAAAGCGAAGACCATACTTCCAACCATCATACTGAATTATCGAATGCTTCACTGGTTACGGATCCTCCCACGACTGTCAATATTTTGTCCGGGAAACTCCCAGTGCCGGCACCCCGACGGAAGAAGACTTACGCTGATGTGGTGTCACCTGCAGCTGAGGACTTTCCCCTCCTGGTGAATGCGACGGACAGTGCTGTCCTGGATGTGGCCCATCTGGTTAAGGGCTCCGCTGACTGGAAAACTGTTGGCCCAGTCAGGGCCCTGCAGTCGACCCAGTCTGGCGCAGTCCTTGTTCGTGCCAACACTGAGGCCCAGCGTCAACATATTGTGGCAGCTCTAAGTTCCAGTAAGGACTTGTGTACCATGGTTCCTGAGAAGCAGCGTCCAGTGCTGCTCATCACTGGGGTTCCTGAAGACAGCAGGCCTAAGGATGAGGACATCGTGCAGAATTTCCTGGACATGAATCAGGAAATTGCTTGCATGGCTAAGGATGGTGACATAACATTCCTCTTTCAGCGTCAGTGTAGGAACCACACACATGCTGGCTTGAAGAAGTACAACATCGCCTTGCAGGTTGCTCCGGCCGTCTTCAGGCACTGTGTTCAGCAGGGAAAGGTGAACCTAGGGTTTTTGCGGCTCTTCTGTCAGGAGCACACATCTGTTCGGCAGTGCTTCCGCTGTAATGCCTTTGGGCATAAAGCTACCAGATGTGGCTTTGCCTACCAGCGTTGTTACAAGTGTGGC
>JAQGAO010002570.1:0-19226 GCA_034697705.1 Ommatoiulus sabulosus
AAGGTAGTCTATAGTAAAAAATTACTTAGAAAAAAGTCATTTATAGATTTTTGTTTAGCAGATGAAATTCTAGACGAGTCTGGACAAGTTTCTCGACTCAGACCACGGTCGGATTAACCGGAGCGACGGACTAGAGGGGTTCTACTGTATAGGGATTCTAGAAATTTTAACGTGAAATAATCACTGCGTTACTCGTACAACGCTGTATCAGCAATGGTAAATATCTGGAAGGAAGATCCTATACTCTGTTTAATATTATTAACTAATGTAGTTAATAATATGTTCAACGACTTACATATCCATAACTGCTTCGACCAAAGCAGCTAATTCCTCCGTTGTATTTATGGTCTTAAGCAAGTATTTTGACTGTGTGATGGCACTGGCCACTCGGTACGCAGCTTTTTCTTCGCCGTAAACTTTGAATATCTTCCCCAGACTGGTCTCATCTAGTGAGTTAATAACGTCCCTGGCTGTCGGCTGACCGGTTATCCTTGAAAGTTTTAAAATTTGCATTTAGATTTCCTGTTCAAATTTACGAACTGGAAAAACTACGATTAACTGCATTTCCGCTATGAAAGATATTTAGAAAACATCCATTGATATTCATGTGATATATTGTGCTATTTGTTACTTTTTAAACTGGTAAACATGGAAATAATTGAAAGGAATTTCCAGGATGCCACTTTATTTTACTTTCTGTTTCACATTTCATTTTAATTATTGCTAAATTCACTCATTCTAAGAAAAAAGTAAACTGATAGAATTTCTGGATCTGATATGAAAAATGAATGAAATGTTAGAAGGTCTGAGATATTAAGTGTTTTTCATATTTAGGACTGCTTTCTAAGTTTCTGTCATTGCAGCTATAGAGTTTATCTATAATATTTATAGTTCTAATACAGTTCATAAGTTGCACCTTTCCCCATCCATTCTCATGTCCAAGGGTCCGTTTTTGCTGAGTGCAAATCCGCGAACCGGATCATCCATCTGCATGGACGAGGCACCGACATCAAACAGGATGCCATCTATAGAATCTTTTGGAACCTCCAGCTGTTGAAACATCTGATCAAGATTGCTGAACCTTCCCAACATGGGGTAAACGCGACCACTGTTGTAACAATATGACATCATTTACGAGGTGTAAAATACAGGGTCACACAAAGGTGGCAAAAGGTAACAACTTTACAAGACTGTTTTGCACATTTGCTTATTTTAGCATACTGAAATAGCTTTCCAATAAAAATTAAGATCGAAAGGCCACTTTTTGGATTTCTCCAGTTTTCATCAAATTTGAACCCAAATTGTTTTTCAAATATGCATGTATACATTTTGCAATAATGCTATTTTTCTGGTTTGCTGTCTCTTGTTTATATTCTGAATTTGTTGATAATATATTATCAAAAAATTTTGGAATTCCTCATAGTGGTAAAAGCTGTGTATTTTCACATTCAGAACTTTTTGAAATCCTTATTACCAATTTCATGTACCTATATTTAATGGCCATCTCTTTGGCATGATCAAAAGCTACTGGGTCGCGATCAAGGGCATACACCTTGGTCCCTTCTGCCGCGTTTAAAATTGCTTCTGTGTGTCCACCAGCCCCAAAAGTCATATCTACAAACACCTGAAATATTAAAAATTTGCAAGGATCAAATTTTAGAACAACGAGGCATGGATTTTTATAATTCTATATTACTAGCAAGGACGATTAAAATTGAAGGGCAGTGAGTAATAAACTAGATGTGGAATTGTTTTAATTTTACGTTGACTTCAATTCGTACATGTCAACTGTGAGATGCTGTTGGTTGTACAACGAACGTACGTTGCCAACTGATTATATTATAGTATTTTGGATATTTTGTAACTATCTTGAGTATCGAATAGCATACTAGACTATAGAGTAACCCAGCAGATCCTCACCTGTCCAGCAGTTGGTTCTAGCATTTCTATGGTTTCCTTCACCATGACAGGCATGTGCGGACGAGTCTTTCTCCCTTTTCTTTCATTTTTAGGTAAATGTATTAATTCTTGTTGAGGAGATACTTTGTTTTGAGCAGATGTTGTGAAAAGTCGGCCTCGTGCCACGCCATCTTCTAGCGAGACAGGGCCAAGGAGGTTGACAAACACGCGATGACAAGCGCACACTTTTGCCGTCCGCAACATGTCTGTTCTGTTGGAAATAATTTTGGGAGTTTAGAAAACTTAAATTATTTAATTTTCATCAAATTGTATCACCAATAATCACGAAAGATACCGGTGGACGCCATTTTGAAAATGCAGACGATGCAATAAAGTGTCGGTGATTAATCTTGCAGCACTGTGGAATGTAAAACTATATGAATACAAATATGCCAATATACAAAAATGTGAAAGTTATTTGAAATATTAGAGGTACTCAAACGTATTTAAAGTTGCTATGCTGTGGTTATCCTGGAAATATGAATATGAAAATATTTTACGAATAATGGGTAATCAAAAAATGAAATCTGACAACATTGGCACTGTTTTCAACCAATAAAACGCCGGTATTCCAAACGGCGATCTAATTTGAACTCGCACTGTGCCGCATTCTTCACCGTTTCTTTGTTCTTCCGTATTTTCGTCCAATATTTCGTTAATTTAAGCGTTTTATAGTAATTAATTAGCGCCGTGAAGTGCGGAAGTCGGATTTCGGGCTTCAAATCGCGCAGGTAAGTCCTATTTCTGCTTTTATTTTGGGGGATTTCGCTGTACCTACTGATCCGAACGTTGCGTTCCATTTTGAATGTAGGATTTGAAAAATTCGGCAAAATGAAGGTCGTCGTCCGAGTCAGGCCGGACAACGACCAAGAAAACGGTTCTAGGTAACGTATCGTTTTCTTTGCTATTATTTTTGAGTGGTATTGCCCTAACATTCCTGGTGCAATAGTGCACGTTTAGCCTGCCCACTTCACCGATGTTGCAAATTTCAATTTTTTAAGCTGCCATTTCTATGAGAAGTGGTCAGAATCTTAAAAATGTGGTAAGGTAATGTTGCAGATTGGGCTTGGTGGACGGTAATAGTCTGCATGCCTGTAGGCCTATATACACGCCCCATACTCAGGCCTATATACAGTATATTTTGCTCAATCTAATAAAGGTACAGGTCAACGCTATCCCTGAGCGTTGCAAACTTCTTTAAAATTGGCAACTGTTTCCAAAGTAAAATTTGCAAAATGTTCAAGTTTTTCTATTTTAATTTTGAAACTTTTTAAAATTTATCTTTAGTAAATTTTG
Organism: Ommatoiulus sabulosus; assembly: GCA_034697705.1. NCBI lineage: Eukaryota > Metazoa > Arthropoda > Diplopoda > Julida > Julidae > Ommatoiulus > Ommatoiulus sabulosus. Next base: position 3,256 of record JAQGAO010002570.1, read on the forward strand.
CAAAATATTGAATATTTTCCTCTGTCGATTTTGCAAAATATCGAATAGTTTTCTCTGTCGATTTTGCAAAATATCGAATAGTTTTCTCTGTCGATTTTGCAATATTTTGAATGGTTTCCTCTGTCGATTTTACAAAATATTGAGTAATTTACTATGTCGATTTTGCAAAAATATTGACTGTTTTCCTCTGTCGATTTTGCAAAAATAGACTGTTTTCCTCTGTCGATTTTGCAAAAATATTGAATATTTTCTGCTGTCGATTTTGCAAAAATATTGAATATTTTCTGCTGTCGATTGTGCCAAATCGCAGATTACATTAGCATGAGTCAATTTTGACCTTGTCTTGGTCAAGGAAATTTGTTTCAAACCCTTTAAAGTCAAAGTTGTTGAATATAAAATTTCTGGGGGAACCCAGAGGCACCCAAACATTTTGTTTGGTGCGCATACCTTTCAATGGTCGTTAATTTACCTGGAATAAACTTCCATTTTGCTGGATGCTTTGACATTATTAAATATATTGTATAAATTGGCCAGGGAATAAACATGCTGATTCCAACAATCATGCGATATGGAATTGTTCACATTTCAAATTAACATGTGTACATTTGGCTTTTGATCCAGAACTGTTATCAGTGTAATTGACGAGCAGCTCCTTATTTTCGACCCTAAAGAGGACTATGATGATTTCTACTTCCAAGGAGTCAAACAAAAGGACTTTCTCAGAAAGTCCAACAAAAACATGGAATTTATGTTCGATAGAGTTTTTGACGGACACACACTTAACAGCGAGGTGTACGAGCACACTACCCTGGCAATTCTCGACGGACTTCTGGATGGCTACAACTGCTCAGGTTGTAGCTGAGTCTGCCAAGTTTTTAAATGTGTGGTATTGTTCTAAATAAATTGATCTAAATGTTTCAATTGCAGTTTTTGCCTATGGAGCAACAGGTGCTGGGAAAACATTTACCATGTTGGGTGATCTGGAGCATCCGGGAATAACTTTTCTCACCATGGTGGATCTTTACAGACGCATCGATGCTGCTAAGGCAGAAAAAACTATCGATGTGGCGGTGTCGTATTTGGAGGTAACTACGCCTTTAGCTGCAATAACTAAAAGCGTTTAAACTGGTAGTAAGGGAATTGATATATTAAAAATTACTATAACAAAAATTGAGCGAGGCATACAACTAAGAACTTTTGACTCTCTCACTTAAAAAATCTGAAATAAAAGTAACTTAAGATAATGATCTACGAAAGTAAATTTTTCTGTATACGAGTATGGGAAACTTATTGAAAATCAGAAATAATAAAACTAATTTGAATGACCTTTTTTATCGGAGTAATATTTATTATTATTATATAGCCTACTGCAGACAGACTGTAATCTAAAAATTTTACTGTCTGTCTGCAACTGACCCATTCTCTATGATATGGATTTTATAATAACGGCGTTATTTGAAATGCGGAAGTTTTTGAATTCTTGTAAAGTTTTTTTTGTGCAAATAATCATGAGTTTTCTAAATTTTTAATTTTTTTTGATTGTGCTTTTAGGTTTACAATGAAAACATCCGTGATCTTCTTAGCCCTGGTCTGAACTTGCAGATCCGTGAAGATCCGCAGCGTGGTGTTGTGGTTGCAGGGCTTAAACTTTGCAAGGCGAGTAGAGCAAACATCATTTCAACTTTTTCTTTTCATTGTGTTAATTTGTCTTAAACGTCATACACAGCCCACTGCAGCCAATGAGCTTCTGGACATGCTTCGCAATGGCAATAAGAACAGGACCCAGCATCCAACGGATGCTAATGCTGAATCATCTCGCTCTCATGCAGTTTTCACTGTCTATGTTAAGCAACATGAACGCTCTGGCAAGAAGAGCACCAAAGTGGCCAAAATGTCCCTCATAGACTTGGCTGGTTCCGAACGGGCCACCATGGTGTCTAAGAACCGTGGATCACGAATGCGGGAAGGTGCCAATATTAACAAGTCGCTGCTTGCCCTCGGAAACTGCATCAATGCATTGGCTGAACGAAAGGTAGCCTGGTTATTTTAATTTATTTTATTGAATTGGATTTCGTAATTCAGGTTGCTATTGATGGTCTAAAGGGTGGTTTGTGGTTTTTCTTGGCAGTACTGCTAATGAAACGCTTCATAGGGTGTAATAATGAGCATTGTTGTGCGACTGATTACATTCAATTTGCTTGTTTTTTAGGCCAAAGTTCACATCCCGTACAGAAACAGCAAGCTAACCCGTCTGCTGAAGGATTCGTTGGATGGCAACTGTCGCACCATTATGATTGCTGCGGTGAGTCCTTCGGCCAACTCGTATGAGGACACGTATAACACGCTGAAGTATGCCATGAGAGCTAAGAACATCAAGATGAATGTGAGTATATAGTACCAAATCTTTAAGGGATTTTCCAATTATTTCCAGACATGTGCCTGGGTGGCGCCTCTCTGATGCATCTTTCCGAATCCTGTATTCAAATTTTGTCCTTGTAACCATCATTCCAAGCTAACAAATTTCCGTTATCTTGAAACAAGTCTCATTTTCTCTTCAATTTCAGCTGAAACAGAATGTGGTTAACGTCGACTTGCACCTTAACCAATATGCAAAACTGGTGGAGGAGTTGCGCAAAAAGGTAAGCTCGTTGGAGGCGGAGTTGCGACAAAAGAACGAGTCTACGGAAGCGCCACCTCGGCGGGTGGAAATAGTGGCGCCGATGCAGTTGCTGCCCGTCGTCGGACCTTCGGCTGCAGAAGTCGAGGCGAAACGTTGCTTGGAGCAATTGTTTGCCGAACGACTGTCTCTCCAGCGCCATTACTTGCATGTTGTTAGCCAGCTGAAGACGTTTGAGTTAAAGATCCAGCGGCGGCAACAGAAGCTGTTTAACCTCTCGTTTGTAAGTGTCGATGCTGGCAAGCTGTGCGACAGCACTACCAGGGCCGACAAAACCATAAATAGCTTCAAAAGCCGGCATGCTTCCTTGTTGGAAAAGACGGCGGTGCTGGACCAGGAGCTCGGTGCCAATCAAGCAAAGCTGACTGAGAAAGAAACTAGTGTTGACTCATTTGCCTCCAAGGAGTTCCAGAAATATCTCGTGGCGCAGAAATTAATGCTGGATATTCAGCAGGAGAAGCAACGCAGCAAGCACCTAGAACTGCTTGCCATGCAGTTGGATGTGGAATATACCAGAAGCAACAGGTTGGTAAATGTTGCGGCAATTTTAAAATATCTTTGAAGACTATGAATAATAATGAAAATTATCATTGATGTTTTTATTGCATTTTTACCAAATTGTGGATTTCGCACTGCATCAATATTTAAAAAAAGCTGAGAATTTGCTAACATTCCCTTATACGAATTCCCTCAATTTTGTTTCCTTTTTTTCTCCCCTCGTAGTCTGTCTTGCTCCATGATGAAAGTTATCCGTCGTCAGTTTTTATTATTAAAAGCTAATTCCCTCGCCACTTGTGATGTGGAACAAGACTATACGTCTATCACTAAACTGGTAATGGACCTTTTCGGTTTTATTTTTGCGTTTAATTATGTGTTGTAGTGGAACCTCGTAAAGTTGCTTAATACACGTTTCTGGTAGCATGGACCAATTCCCAGTCCCCGTCTGACTTTTGATAATACGCAACTGCGGTTTAAACTAACAAATTTTGATATCCCTTTAGCTAGCCTTAACGAGGATAGTTTGTGGTTTTAATGTCATAGCATTTTGCTCCATCTGCTAGGTTGAAGGATGTAATGCAGTTTCTTGGGCCGACCCAATCGACACGAATGAAGCACCCGAGGGAGACGACTCTCCTATCGTTCATTGGAAGAACATTTTAAACTTGAATCTGCCATCTTTGGCAAATGCCACTGAAGGTGACTATGGAGACTCTTGGCTTGGCAAGTGTTCAAAACTTTTCCTCTTTAGAAAATTTATTGGAAAATTTCGGTTTTTGCAGGCGAATTCATTTCTGCCCCCATCTTGACTGTTCTGCCACAAGATACTCCGGATATATCTGACAGTGTTAACACTATGCCGCAAGCTTGCTGTGGTGTTGCCACCGTTATTCGTAATGATCCGATCACAGGCCAGTCCTTTACCAAGCTGAGAAAAAGTAAAATTTTTTTACTATTTCAATTCAGTTATTTCTCGTACCAGGCCAGTATTTGTTAAAGATATTTTTTTTTCTCTTAAGTTGATTGTATGCAAACTCGCAAGAAATCGGAATCCCCTCTACTGGTCGTGCCAGCCTCCAGATTTGCTCCTTCAGAGTTAAATTCTCCGCGCGTCTTGGTTGGGACGAAACGACAAAGCGACGTGCTGGAAGAATGTGATACCACCTTCACTCTTACCCCGCCGTTGGCAGTACCTTCTCCCCTTGCGAAGCTGGGATGCAACCAAACATTTGTCAAGAGTACACCAACTTATGGCAGAACAGTGGGTTAGTTTCTACTTATACCTAGTTCCAATCTTTGTCAGATATAAAGTCCTCCACGAAGTTGGGCACAACGCTGGGAAAAGGTATCCTCTAATCGCTTGCACGAAAAATTTGCTTTCAACACAGCCAATTTGACGTTTACCGACACGCCCAGATCCCCTCTGGCGCAAACCAACGGTCGTAGACTCACATTCGACGCTCCAGGTCCGTCCATCCTGAAGACAATGGAAGATAAGATCGCTGCCTCTCCGAATCTCGTATCGCAGCGAGAAAAGGAGAACGCCGTGGCGTCAGTGGAAAAACAGAAAACTGTCCACACCCTTTTGCGTAAAACCCGTTCCTACCAAAATCTACCGCCCAAGGACGCCTCTAATTTAGACCTTAACAGCATCAAAGCTCTAGACAAGTTGAAGCAGGAGGGCTTTCCTGCCGTTACAGACAAGACTAGCTTTGCGCGAGAACGTGAGTCAGAAAGTGGTGCATTTATCTTTGCATCGAGGCCCCTTGATCTCGCTCGTTCATTTTTTGCATCCTGTTTATGTTTAGCCGAGAAGCAGAAGTCCTCTTGGGGTTTGAAAAACTTGAAGATGAAGGCTTTTAAAAGGTATTTTTGAGTGAACTGTCAAGTTTTGTGTTTACTCGACTGTCCTGCGAAAATTGTTTTTTTACCAAATTTTCCGCATTTTGTTATCATTGTCTCCTAACTACGCACCTCTTTCACCTGACTAATTTTCCACGTTTTTTGTTTTGCTAATAGTGCTGTTAAGCCAGTCGACTCGAAACCACCCATTAGCAGCGGGTAACACAATTTTAATATTTTCCTAACTAACGGTGATATGGTAAACCTGATTCCCGATGGATCGCGTGGCCTGTTAGGTTATTTTAAGTTGAAAACATGAAATTAAAGTGCATGAGCTTTGGCCAACATCTTCTTCATCCCATGAGCTCTTTAAAGGATAATTGGAAATCTACTGTCCTTGTGTTGGCTTTTTTTTTCCTTGTTTGTCCTTAACTTCTGTTCCATATTGTCTCAATAACACACCAAGACATGATTTTTGATGTTTGTTTTTTTTCTTCTGAAGAACTAAACCCCATCCGTATCAACCGTTGCAAGCACAACGACAGAAAGTCCACCAGAGCACAGACAACTTGACCGAAAGTGGACAGAAGCGAACGCAGCCATTGCGCAGCTACAACGGACTCCCTTCCATCACCTCCAAGTCGAGGCTGCCCAACCCTTCAACAAAACATGCGCCTTTGTAAGTTATGTTTTTGATAGTTTGAGCCAAATTTAGTTTTGGAATTTTAAAATTTTGTCTTTTGTTGTGCATGCAGTCATTATCTTTAACTAAATATTATTTAACCTTTATTCTGGTAAATTTTCTAGATGCTCATAAGAATTTTGCCTCTGTGCTTTATTATGTTGGAACAAAATTTTGCTAAATGTTGATTATCAGCCTGCTGTTTTGATAAAAATAACTTTGCTTCTTATCTGTTTCTTTCAAATTTTACTTGTCTACCTTTTGATATTTGCAGGTTGCGCAAGTCCAGTCAGTCAATGTCCAATCTCGGTGCTTTAATGGCAAAGAAAAGTTAATAAATGTGTGGAATGTTCCAGCTTGAAGATCGTGTCATAGAATGAGTGAAGATTTTTATCGTTTCCAGGATTTCTTGTATCTTCAGAATATCTGCTTTTTAATTGCGCATAATTGTAGATTAAATAGTTTTATTTTTTCTTAAGCATTTTGCAACGGACTTCAAGAAGTCTCGACGGGCTGATTAATATTAGCAAGGAGCTTTCAGATTAGGTTAGGACTACCGAGGAGTTGGTCCAAACTTCAAAGATGGTCCATCAATGGTCCTTATTTTTAGATTTGTAAATTAAGAAGTTAATTTGACCAATATTAAGTGAAACACAATGCCCCCACTCTGCATCCTTAAATAAAATTATTTAGTGATGCAGAGTGGGGGATTTTCACTCGCATTCATCTTAAAATTTAAATATTGGTCAACTTGGTTTCTTAATTTACAGATCTTTAAATAAGTATCACTGATGGGTTGTGTTTGGGGTTTGGTGCCCCCCCCCCCCCGCAGTATTAACCTAAGGAAATATCTGCATGCTGTTTGCATTGATGGGTTTGTTGAGATTTCTTGATTTTACAACTCTTAAACCGTACATCCGGTGAAAAATGGTTTAATAAAATCCCCCTCTCTGCAACACTAAATAAAAATATTTGGTGGTGTATATTGGGGGATTTTCAGACACACGTAAATTTCAAAACTTATTTCCCACTATTTAAACCTCCCCACCTCGTACCAACTATTCCTCACCAGATGTACGCGGGCGAGTCGTTTGAAAGCTGGGAAATCTATCCACGAATTTTCCCTTTGTACATAGTCCGAGCCTTGTAGAATAATCTCGGCATGCTTTTTATCGCCAAAAGCTTTTATTTTAAGTTGTATATATTTGATATTTTAAAATTCGTTTGTCTGAAAGTCTCCAGTTTTCACCACTTAAGGTTTTGCAACTTGGTGAGAATTATTGAGTGCCCGAAAATTCTCATTAACTGAAATACAGTTGGATTCCTAATTAATTTTCAAAATCAGCTGTCAATAGTTAAATGAGGGATTCGTTTTAATTAAGCTTAAATTATAAGAAATTGGGGAAATTTACTGTATTTAAAAGCATTTCAGTAGTAGTTTTAAGTAGGCATATTATAGAACTAGGTTCCTAATTCTCCAAAGCTCTGTGTGCTTGCATAAAAAAAAATTGGTGTAAAAACAAAAGTGCCAAAACAGTTTGAATAAAATTGTGGAATTTGGCATAATTAAATTGGGTATTATTTTGCATCTAATAGCACTTTTCATACCCATTTTTCCTCCCATCAAGCTGAATTTATGAACCATTTTTAGATTTTGGTAATCTTGATTTCTGAGATGTTATGCAAGTGGCACGTGTTGCATGCTCGCAACTCTTGATAATTTTGCCGCTTTACTACAAGTTGTAAATATAGCAGTGTGCATGGACAACAGTTATGAAGTGAATGTTGCCTTGTAAATATTTGGAGCAAAAGTATCAATGCCAAAACATAATGCTCAGTGTGAAAATTGATGATTGCTTGTCACTGCCAGCCCATTGTTACTCGTCGATGCTTTTAGCTGTCAAAAGAAATTTGGTGGGTTCTACTCTGTCGTTGTGTCAAAATGACTGATCTTCCCAAAAATTTTTTTGTAAAACTCCTCAACTTGCAATGAGGTTCTATATCTGGACCTTGGTGGTATTGAATGATTGTTTGTATCTTAATTCTGCTCGATTTTCATCGCAGAATGACCAGCTTTCTAATGATCTCGAAACTGTACAGCGTCACGTCCCCATTTGTAACGGTGATAAGCGGTGCTTGAATCAACAGCTCGTAGCGTGGAGTTTGTCGATCGAGCGGTGTAAATAACAAAGAATACTCGCAGGTTAAAATTTACTGTTTCATTTCAGTGGCTCTGGCAGATTTCGGTGCGGTGATGTATAAACTATAATAAGCTTATTAAAATGTGGCTTTTTTTCTGCGACTAATGACTCGATCGTTTACTTTCCTTGTCTTGCCTGGTTTTTCAGGGACTTGTGCCAGTCCCTGCTTCGACACACAGAGGGTCCGAGGTTTGGTTCGACCGGGTTCCCTCGTCCGAAAGGCTCAAGCGCATGCTGCCTAGTGATGAAATAACAAGTACGTGTATCACAAACTTAAATGCTTGCAATTTGAAACTAAATCCTGGTCTAAATAACTTGGTAAGAATTTTTTGTTGAATAAATTTCGTGTTTAATCATAAAAAAAACTCAGAAATTTATTCGATTTCAACGCAAGACAAACATGGCCAGAAATTGGGCTTGATAAAAAAATAATGGCACATGGGTTTTATTTTGAATAATCTGAGTATGAGGATTCTAGATAAATTTCACTTTGTGAAAGAAGTGTGAGCTTTTGCCACTGATGAGTATTTAGCAACAGATTAGCTTTAAAAATGTTAGTCTTACCTAGTTGGACTTGCAAGGATTCATCACATGATAAAATTTCTATGAATTCCATGAAATTCAGCCTGGGTTTCGTCAAAATTTCAAGCATTGCTTTTTGCGGTGGAACACTGCAAAAAGACAAGTTTTATACCATTTGCATTTCATCAAATTATAAGAAAGCAAAGTTAATAACAAAATTTCTATATAAAATTACAGTTTAATTAATATACACCCAGTTTATTCTTAAAAATTTGTTTTGGAAATGTTATAAATAATATTTTCAAAGCATTTCTATTACTTTGATGATGATAGAATCATCAACTATTTTTTAGAATTTGTAGTTACCTGTTAAAATATTTTAATTACTTTTTAGAGGCGAGTCCTAAACATTTAAGAAAATTAAGGTACATGTACATTCTTTGTCAGTTCTTCGGTTTTGTGTGAATGAGTATATAAATGGTCCATTATTTATTGTTATTCATTGGCCTACTACTTTGCACCTCGATTTTTGCTGGAAGGATTGATTACCTGTAGTATGCGTTTTGAATGCGTTCATTTAGCTTTTGATGGAAGTTACACGAGTCCACGTCATGTGATGTCACTCCTGATGACCACTTCAAGTCGTTATAAACTTCCATGGCAAGCTCGGTGAATTCTTGACAAAAATACATGTATATATTGATTAAGAGTGCCTCCCATCTATTCAATCTCTGCAATATGTTGATTATTATGAATGTAGTTGTAGGTTTACGACAACATATTTTAAATCAAAAGTTCATAAAATAACTAGGAATTTTTAATTTCTTTCACATTTTTAAATTTCCCACGCATTATTTACGTGTGTATGATGTTGTGCATATAGATCGATAGATGGCGCTTTTTAACCAAGTGATTTTATTTAAATTTAAAATGAACACGAGGGAAGTTTATAAACGTAAAATTCATATTTCCTAACTATTCAAGTTATTCACCTTTATTATTTCAATAGGTAAAAATAATTTATTGAAAATATTTATATGGATACGCGTGTAATGAACGTGTAATTTTAATTGCATATATAGGTATGGATAATTTGCATATCGTACGTACCACAGTATGATCGTACACGCATATTATTCACAAACATTATACAATTTTATATTTGTTGTAGGACTGGCGCCTATTAGTCATCTGACCAATTATCACCAATCTGAAGCCAGAGCGCCATTTATTGAAATGGCCGCCTAAAAGTCTGTTTACATGTGTTCGGTTTCGCGCAAGTTTTTCGGGTAGTTTCGTTAAAAATATGTAGTGAAATATGTTGGAAAAGCATTTCTAATTGTTAATATATTGACTGGGTGTGTTCAGCAATAACCAAGATAGACGATTTAATTACGTTTCAAGAAATTGTGCGGTCGAAATTAAGTTGGTGTTTTCTCATTCGTTCACGAAAGATATAACACAGACGGAAGGAACAGCAAGAAACAACTAAGATTTTTAAAAAGCTTCACTGCGTTTGGCCAACACGTCTTTTTTTAAGGTAAAGATATTTCATAAACATCTGCTTTCATAATATTAGCGTACCAGGAAATGCGAAGAGCATCTGAAAGGCGTTGAAAAACGCCAATGGGGGTATTAGGCTTCCCATGCCAGAGTTGTTGAAAGAAGGCAGCAACCTTTATTAGAATATAAAAAGATATCAAGATTAGGCTGTTTTTTTTTTAGCAAAATAAAAGTGTACGATATCAAAATACAGACTTCCTGGTTGCAATATTATGTGAATTTGTATCAAACTTTGTGAAATGAAAATAAAGAATTGTTCCGTTACATATGCGCTAGATGGCGCGCTTAAGCAACGACGCTTGGCCGCCTACAGGGTGCATCAAAATTATCTAGGCTAGTAATAAATAAGGCGATCTTACCTCTGTATCTTTTCCAAAAATTCTGCCGGAAAATCTGGACAGAGAAGTTCTAGCAAGGCGTGGTATTCTGTCAGACTCAAACTATCTGCAATAATTATGGTGACAAAAGTTTATTATAACGCATTAAAAAGATGAAATGTCTAGGCCTTCAATGTTATAGTGAACAGTTTTTCAGAAATTTAAAGTCTATGATGAAATAGAATTTTTGACATTTTCAAATTGGACGTGAAACTGCTATTTCCTGTGCCACCGCCGTGCGTTATTTTGAAAATTTCAATTATTTTTCATATTGAATTATTTCAAGCAAAAACAAGCAATCTAGGATAGTTCCTATATTAAATCTGCGATGACCAAATCCTATCCAGTCCTCCTCCTCTTTTAGGTTTCCTTCAGCCACGCACAGTGATGTATTTCGCTATTGTTGCCGGTTCTAAGCCCGGTTAAATGGGGAGGGTTTGGTAATGTAACGGTGAACTTTACTGTAAAACTTTCACAGGTGATAAGCCGGTAACACTCCAAAGATTTTCATGGAGTTTATAACTACAGGGCATCTTGGAGGAAGTTGGCATTTGAAGTCTCCGAGGGTACTCAAACGAAAGCATTACGAACGACACTTTTGGCAGCGATGAATTCACGTGTGCAAAATTAGTGCATTATTTGGTTGACAAATTCACTGAAAGTCATCGCTGTTTTTAATCTAATTAGTGCATTTCTTTTGCACAGTGCACACGTATTTTCAAGACTGCCAAAAGTATCTTTCTTAAAAGCTTCTGTCTGAGTACCCCTATTATTTTTCATGCAAAGATAATAGCTTCATCACATTGAAGCACTCGTTTAATGACCGCTTTCAGGAATTTCGCACTTTACGAACTTGTTGATTCCTTGAACTTAGCTTCTGAACTTTGTTCAGCTCGGCAAGATAATCTGCATTTCCGAACAGGTCCGTAGTCGAGCGCCTTCTGGCTTTCTAGGCGAAAATGTATCGATCAGAGAAGTGCTTCGGCCGTCGTTCCGATGCCCCCTAATACTCGTTTTACGCTCTTTTTCTCGCATCTATTGCGTTTGCCATGCAAATGAGGCCATCTCCATCGGCTGAGCTAATCAAAATGCAAATGAGGTGCCAAGATGGGGCGATTAGGAGCCCTAATGCGCCTTAAGATGCCTCGCAAACTCCCTCTTTATGGCCCATCTTAATCATTATTTAGAGTGAGTTTTCAGCCGTCCAGGGCGCGGATTTCGTCCCGTAGGGGGCGCCACCGACCGCCTTTTTTCAATTAAGCTAAGATATACATACGCTCTAAAATGGCCAACTGTCTTTTCAAAAAAAGCTGTTTTATGTATGTTTTTTTTTCCTTCGGTAAAAAACAAGCAGTTTTTCTGTACTCTTAAGCCATTTTCGAGCACTTAGCCCCAGCTGTAAAATGAATTCGGAGGTTAGTGAGCCGTTCGTTGATAGCTGGGTTGGCTGTTGAAAAAAAAAAGCTCGAATTGATGATATCGATGCTGAGTCAATCGTGCAAAGTGCTACAGATTCTGACTGTCTGTTCTGAGATGAGAATCTTAACCCTTTTTGGAAGAGCAATGCTTATGATCTAATAGGCGATGGCAAATTTGGCGATTTTTCAGCTTGGGAGCAAGTGCATTCTGGGTGGTGCCAAATGGTTTCTATAAGTTAAGGCTTGCTTCACTAAGAAGCATTGAAATTCCATAAAGTTTTCGGTACACCCTGTAAATATGGCAGTATTTGCTTTTTCATCCATTGTGTCATTAAATACCCCAAAATGGGAGGTACAATGGACCCTGCTTGGGTGTGTACCTGAAGAGATTATCAGGCTTGATCATCATTAAGTGTTTAAAGGTGGTCTATTGTCCATGCATGGGAATTTTTCGGAGTCAGTTTTAGGCATAAAATTAGAGAGTCGAACAAGGGACGTCAAAATTTGTTCGTTTAAACCGTAGTTTGTAGTATCCGAAATCAAGACAAACATGACATAACAAATGAGAACAAAAGTTTCATCGAATTTTTGGATGAAATTCTACCTTACGTTTATGAATGGGAAGGTCCTGCATCATTTATCGGGGAATTCCCGTATAATGTTATGTTACGCGCTAACGTAACATAGCGCGAATGCTTGGAAACTCGTAAATTCATTCGTTTTAGCCGGAATTCGTTTTATAAATGAAGAAATGTGAAAATTTGATTTTAACCTAGGACGAGAAATGGAAATGAAATCGTACTTTCAGAAGTTCGTTAAAAGCGAATTGTTCTTGATGACGTTCCACTGTATTTATTAATAATTTATGCCCACAGATAACGATAGTAAATTACTTTGAATTGCATATTTGTTATTCACAAATTTTCCACGCATTAATTTTTAATTTCAATGACTGAAATTTCAAAGAAGCGCCATCGAGGGGTCGACACATGCAGCACATAAACAATGAAAAGTTTAATTGATTGAAATATGACGCAATTAAAATTTAACAGCGTTATAATTTTAAATTTTGCAAAAAATAATAAATCTTGAACTAATACTTCTTCTATATGAAGCCAAGTGAAAAATGAAAAACGCAGTCGTGAAGTCACGTGTGCAAAATTGACACGCTAATTGGTTTAAAAATTAAGATTATTACTATTTTTACGCTAATGATTGCATTTCCTTTGCACACGTGACTTTTCTACTACCTACCAAAAGGTCATTTTAAAGCTTAATTCTGTCTGAGTACCTACAATAAATTTAGTTGGAAAGAACGAAGGTGCTTTTCAACTACCGGTATGTACAGTTTTATGTTCTGTTTTAAATTATTTCTATCTTTATCGAGCCACTTGAGAATGTTTAATGTAAACTTTAATAAACGAAAATAATGAATTTTTTTCTCAATCTAGATGACAGCTTCAGGTTCCCTTCGCTTGAAATATATTTCACTCTGATATGGTATTTGCTCATTTAAGTTTTGTTGACTCAAGTGGCTGATAAATCCAAGAATGTTAAAGTAGAATGCAGTGAGGGAAAAGACAAAAATACGTTTCATCATCACAACTTCTTCAGGGTCTGCAATGGGTGGGAAATTTTTTGTAAAAGCATATTTAATGCAAATAAGTAAGCAAACAGTTACTGAAAGAGTTATTACAATGCTTACGAACAAATAAGTCACATTTTTATTTACAACATTGTATCTGTCAGATACTCATTTAGGTTTTTGCATACATTTGTTTAATTTAAAAAAAAACTTATAATAGTGCTACTGAAGGAAAAATAAATTTTAATTTTTACTTGTACGTTTTAATCCAAATATACACCAATTAGTACAAACAATCGTAATTAAATGTTCATAACGCGGTTATGGTTGCAGTTTCCGGTTGGCACTCAGCCTTACTCGGTTTTCTGGGCACTCACTACTTTAGACAAATCTACTTATTCATCTTCAACGACTTCTGATTTGCACCCATTTAAGCAAGAGACGGTACAATATAAATATATGCAATATTTTATATAAGTAAATTTAATAGCAGAAATAAAAAAAATCGAAAGAATTTTAAGAATTTAGTCACGCTGTATCTCACGGATAAAAGGGCCTTTTCCACCCACAGCTGCTGATGCAATAAACCACAAAATGCTCTTCAGTTAAAAAAAAGTTTGTCATGTAACTCTCAGATAATAGTGGGAGCAACGGAGTGTTAAAACTGATGGTGCGAGCACAGAAGAGCCAATTAACATGTCCAAGCAATGTTAAAAAAGATTCTTCATGTACATGTATAGATCGTTTGATTTTTCGAAATTGGCACCTAATAAATCATGATTTTTTTAAATTTACACTTAATAAATCATGATTTTTTAAAAAATTTGCACCTAATAAATCAACCATGATTTTTCGGATACACCTATATGGACTAAATGTCATGTTTTATTAGCTGCAAATCATGCGAAATCAAATTTAATTTTACTCAACTTTTATGGCAAAAATGGAGTTGAAGGTTTGAAGAAAGATGTATGCAAATTACATTTCAAACCCTCCTATAACTCCAATGGTAACAATGGTGCAAGTTTTCTATGCTGGTCTTACTCACCGATGTCCTGAAAAAAGTATAAAAGAAGCATCAGTTTCAGGCTTTTGTTTAGAATTATCATGGATGGACAGGCGCACGCAGCCGCCATCTTTAATTTCAAAAGTTTTCAAAGCCAAAAATCCCCGAGGAGCTGTTCTCTCAAAACAATTTTGAAAAAAAAAAAGCTTAAATAAATCGTAAATAATTAAATTCGGCAAAGAAATGCAGGCAAATAACATGACGAGGCGGTTTTCTAAAAAAAACCAATTTTTTATTTGATTTCTGTTCAAATATTTAAATCAGAACTGCTGAAAATTTAATCAAAATGAATGTGAATTTCCTGGGTTTTTTTCGTTGCATCATACGCAAAATCCAAGCATGCAGCTAGCTTGGCTTTGCTCTCGTTTGTAATTCAGCAACACGCAGTTCAATTTCCTTTTGAGATAGCTTAATTTCATTACATTTATTGAAAATTCGACGCACGCGTAACATGCTTTGCGAATATATTCGCGATGTTAAATCTTTAGCTGCATTTCAACGACGTTTTTTTTACGCCATTTTCTGATAATGTTCTAAGGGAAGAGCGAAAATAACGAGAAAACGTGTACGGATGTCATCCACCAGGAGGCGCCATGTGGATTTTATAATTTGCAACTTGTTAAGATTTGGTGCTAATTTTGATTTCATTTGCACTTTGAAATCGAATGTAAACAACATTCTGTAGTGAATATCAGATGCTGTTTAATTGTCTTTCTGTTTCATTTACTTTTCTTTTGAAAATTCACCTTGAAATTCTTGGTTTTTAGGTTAGTAACCCTAAAAAATCCATGGAAATATTTTTGTATTAGTAGAAAACGTCAGAGATAAAGTACCTATATTTGTAATTTCAAGCAAATGTACTGTACGGAATTTTGTCAAATTATGAAAAATAAATTCGTAAGCAAATTTAACACATTTTCATAAAAAATTATTTATTTTTTAATTTACAACAAAGTTTAAATAATGTGAAACCATTTTAGACCATTTTTAAACTATTCAAACGTTCCACACTAATACTGTATACATGGTGTTTCAGGAGGTGGGAGTATGGACTATTTCGAATAAAAAAAGTTCATACAGTCGAACCTCGTTAAACCAACGTACTGTACATGAATGTGAAGGTGCTGACATTTCCATCGGTGAAAATTCGTAATATCCGAATTCGAAATTCATTTTAAGGGGGAGTCCTAAGGTACGATTTGCACCCAATCCCACCCCACGTGGATCGTTCAAAAAATCGACGTCAGTACATGCAATGTTGAAATTAGAAATCTGCCCAGCCTCCCCGAAAAACTGCGAAAAAAAGAAATAAAAAGTTTACCTAAATCGGCGACTTACGGTAGCAGTAACCAGAGGGGTTCAACCCAGCCTATAACCTAAGATCACGTAAACCAAAGTTATAGGTTAGAGTTGAGGGTCAGGGCAAACAGTAGTAACCATTGAAAAGAAAGTTGACTCTAAAACTGAACCAAAACCTAGAGTCAAGAGTCAGTGTTGATGTTTTTGCGGCCCCTGCCGGCCTCCGTCAACGCGGATGACG
>JAQGAO010002571.1:0-19223 GCA_034697705.1 Ommatoiulus sabulosus
CCCCACACACGGCGACTTTTGGACCGGCCCAGGGCCAAAACTCCAATTGGATCGATCGTGTGTGGAGACCTTAATAGGCGTGTCGAAAGACAGCCGCTAATGCCAGCTTCGAGCAAGATGCAAATCTTCGCAAATGAGTATACCGCGAGAAGTCCATGCATGCACGTAGGAGGGAAATCTTGACCGCTGGCCATTTCATTTGAGCCATTCCGGTGTTTGCCAACACGATTCAGCACTAGCTTTCAGAGTCAGAGGTTAATAGCTGAAAATTAGCGCAAGATTTGTCGTTTGTCGATCTGTTTTTTTCCGCAAACTCGGCAAATGTTTGCGTTTGTGCTCGAGAACTGCAAGCGCCGAACGATTCTTGTCGAAATGCATCAAATGAAACAGTCCTCATTTCCACTTTTGCTCTCATTTTTCCCTAACGTCCGCGACTATAAGTCGTGTCATCACAAGTTAAGACGCTAGGCGCGTGACAGGCGAGAAATAAATCGAGAAATGATTAGACACATGCCACGAAGGACATGACGCTCCGGCCTCGGACGTCCGCGCTTGTTTGACAAGCTTAGACTTTCCCGCTAATTGCACCATTTGTTGTCACTTCACATATACAATCGCGTTAGATGAACCAATTTTTTCTTCAGGCAAACGTCGTTTTTGCGCCACCTAGCGAATACATCGTCAAACAGATTCCCTAAAACTTAAGGATTCCTTAGGGAACCTGTCCACGGTCAAGAATACTGTCAATATTTGCTCCAATTGACAATACAATTGAAAGTGTGGGGCGGAAAAATTTGGAATGATGGCTAGTCATGACAATAATCCAGATTTTGGCCTCATTATTGGGGCGTGGTGTGGTTAATAGGGGAGTGTTTCAGGAAATTGACAGTATTATTCCCAAGATTGATGGCGCACATCAATAATTCGGGCAAAATTAATGATCGCGTAGAGTTTAGCCCATCAATACTCCCGATTTCCACAGTTTGCAACATGAGGTCGCCACTAGCTGTGATGCCATATTCAGACATGGTTAGTGATTGTGAAAACATGGCCGACGAATCAGCTGAGCCTGAAAGTTTATCCTGTGTTGAATTCAATGCTATTGAAGCTAAGCTATTGTCATTTTAAATGATCGTGTAATGGGGGAAATGTAATGAAAGGGAATGATGGCCTTCGCCATTATACTTGATGTCAATAGTCTTGCTAGTGGACAGGTCCCTTTTAAGAGTCCTGTCCACGGTCCAGAATATTGTCAACATTTGCTCATGTTAACAATACAATTGATCGTGTAAAGTCTTAAAACTTTGGAATGATTGTCATCAATCATAACAATAATCCAGATTTTGGCATCATTATTGGGGCGTGGTGTGGTAAATAGGGGCGTGTTTCAGCATATTGATAGTACTATTCACAAGATTGATGGCGCACATCAATAATTCGGTCAATAGTATTGATCGTGTAGGGTTTATCCTATCAATACTCCCGATTTCCCCAGTTTGCTATACATGAGGTCGCAAATAAATGAGCATAACATCTGAAAGCGAACGTTTATAACTTAGAATTTATAATTTGCAAACTTATTATTATTACATTTATTTGGAAAGAGTGTCATCATTAAATCGAAATTGACTTTAAAAAAAAATCTTATCTCTGGCAGGCTTGGCTCACCAATAACAACATAAAACGGATCCTGGGAATAACTAAAGTTTCTAAACTATTTGTTTTAGACAAATTTGTTAAGGTATCTTTAGAAGTTTCAGCTTTTTTACGCGCATCCTAATGAAATTTTTATGGCGAGCTCGACAAACCCATTTGCATTTCAGTTTCATTATCGCTTGGAAATGGCTCGTTTATCAATTTATTGTCAATTTCGCTGGTTTTTTATGGCTTTTTTTTCGACAGATCGCCACCTTTTGCACTAAAATAATTTTAATTGTTGAACGGCGCCGCTTTTTATCGCCGAGGGGCAATGCAAGCGCCCTCCGCGGCCAATTCGTGCTGATTCACGTTATATAGAGGAAGTAGAAAAAAAAGAGGTCGATATGAAAATTCGTTTTGAAGGATTTTACTCAGCATATTTTCAATTTTCCAAACGGGGTATCGAAAGCGCAGCAGCCTTGACACGTTTCCCATTATTTCGCTCGTGGAGCGTTTTCCCCGATGCATAAATTAATGCGGGGATTCGGGACGCAATATGGAGACTCGTACATAATAAATCAGTGTGGGATAGAATATTGCCACTTCATGCTTTTCATCAGAGTTTACATAAATCAATATTTCGAAACATCCCTGAAATGGATATACACGACGTCGCGTACATGTCTCGATTGAGGGGCGAGGGCAAACTAAGCGCAGTTTGGGTGGCAGCTATAACGAGTACGAACATTTCGTAGAAATTCGGAAGAATCTGGGATGATTACGAACACATTTCGGACAAATTCAGGCGATAAGCAAAACGTTTAAAAAAAAAATCTCAACGATTTACAATAAGGGAACTCAGAGACGCGCTGAATTGTGCTCGACTTGGGTACAATTCAGCGGTTATCACATATATGCGAAATTTATTTTGAAGAGCCAACCAACGTGACCAAATCCTGAATCTGTAGAGGTCAAGATTTGCTACGTCGTTTGATTTTTCGATTCGAAGAATCGGAATGAACCTTAACAATCCGTTATACCAACGAATATTCAGGATTTGATCACGCGTGGCCCGACTCTTCAAAATAAATTGTCGCATATTTGTCATAATCGCTGAATTGTATACAAATCGAGCACAATTTAACGTACCCTTACTCAATGCTGAAAACTGCTATTGGGTACAAAAATGCCTGAAATGACACCTCATTTTGTTGTCCTAACAGATTATAAAATCGACACTGTACAAGTACATGCGTCAACCACTCATTATGAGTGGGCAAAAATTCTGCATGTTCGCCGAGTACCCTTCATGTATTGCAGAATAACTCGGGAAAGTTTCAGCAAGAAGCGGAAGCGTTTTGGTGAACTTGTTGAAATCAGTGACAACCGAGCAATTGCATGTTGGATCAGTGAGATCATGATGAATTTCAGTGAGATTCTCAGTGAATTTCAGCCGGATGATGATGAATATTTGGAACAAACAAATTTCCGAAAGTTTATGATGAATTTCAATGACGCTCCTTCAATTTCAGAAAATAATGACAAGTTTAGTGATATTCAGAACGATTCTGGCTAATTCCAGGAAAGGGAAGAGGTTTAAGGAAAGTGGACGTCAGTTAGTTCATTGGTACACATAGTTCATTGTCTCAGTAATATTTTGGATAAATAAACATTCTGGATAAATTTGGCACACATTGGTAATACTGGTAAGAACATTTCATTAAATAATTCATCCTCCAAATTAATTATGGTTTGAACTTAAATTAATACTATAATATTTTGTAGGTCTGTGGTTCACTAATGGTAATATTTTCCACGTAAAAAATTATAAAGAACATAGAACAAATTGCTTATGTAACCAACAAGTGTTTTCAAAATTGGACGGGACATGTGGGGGCCCAAGTGAAAATTCCCAAACGATCCCATAAATGGGACGTATGGGACCCAATATGGGATTAAAAATTCCTAGTGGGACTAGTAATGGGACTTATGTATGGGACATGATGGGAAAAGTTTCATTACTATATGGGACTCATATCATTTATAGTAAAAATTCCACATGGCCATAATTTGCAGGAATATAAATGATGAGACAAGTTAGAAAGTAAGAATTATCCGAATATCCAATGGAATCTTAATGTATTCAAATGGGCACAAATAACCTCATAATGATAAGGAATATTAGACAATAGTATACGTATAGTAATCGTATACTCAGAAAAAAGCTTTTCGAATCACACTTTTGGAGTTGTGAAGTTGTCATGTACTGTAACATACAGTATTTATTAGATCATTCCCGGTATATATAGCGTAGAGCAAGAAATGCTTTTGTGCATGCGTTGAATGCTTTTTATTAAACATTTAGTTTTTATTGATAAAATTGTTTTTTCTGACTAAACGAAGAAATTGTGATGTCTTTTGAGAGTTCGCCTTAACGTAGTTCCAACGTAATTGCAACCTTTTAGGAATTGCATATCTTAATTATGCAACAATATTAAATCCAGGGATACAAGTATATTTGAGAAATTTCAGCAAAAAAATTAGTGCTTTTATTGCCTCCAAAAACAAATCCATAACACTGTATAAATTGTGTGAAGTAGGCTACTTGGATTGAGCTGAGTTAGTCATAAAGTATATTTAAAAAAAAGGATTAGAATAATCAAACTATGAAGTCGCATGAGTATGGGACCTTCGATTCCTCTTCTCTACCATCTTAAGACCCTTTTAAGAAGCAAGTCCTGGTAGCACAGTGGATAGCGTGATGGCTCCGTGGATGGTAGGTCGCAGGATCGAATCCGGGTAAGTTACAACAAATTTTAATAATAAATTGTGTCTATATAGGGTAAGAGCACGCTGACACTTATTTCATTAACTTAAAAACCAGTATCGCCTAGTGGTATGAGTCTGCAATACCACTACGCGACACTGGTTCAAAATAAGTAAACAAATCACATGAATAAATGCCAACGTGCTCTCACCCATATGTTATAAGCATATAGGATTCGAGCATTAGAAGTCGTATATGCTAGTAATTTATGTGAAATTTTTAATTATGTAATTAAATGTCCCATTACTTCATAGTATATATTTTCCCATAAAAAGGTTCAATAACCTCGTTAGCATGGGAATTTTCACTTGGGGGAGGGGGTCTAAAAACCTGGAAAAATACAGGACGTCCTTTATGGACGATCCCTTAGCAGCCTATATGTTCGACAAGAGAGAAACCGAGATCAGGAGCGAGCCAGGCATGCATAATGGGGAGACGACTCGAAACCACAAACAACCCAACGAGGATCAACAACGAGTCAGCCACTAAATTAAGACCATCGAGAGAGAAGCCAAAGTTAAGACAGGCCCGAACAAGTTTTACATGATAAAACGGCAGAAAAATGCGAGGAAATGAAATATTTACGTGTGGATGTTATTAATGCGCGAAGGGATGGCACGAAGCCAGAAAAAGTCTCGAAAAGAAGCAAAAAAAGGACCATTTCCCCGGGGCAACTGGGATGCCCGAAACGACATTCAAAACCAGCACGCAAATAGCCGGGGTCAATTAAAAATTAAACAATCGTCGTATTGGCAATTTGCAAGATGGTCACAAATAATTGAGCAGGCCTTGAAACCAATTAGAAAAAGCGACCCCAGCGAGGCCCACACGCGAACGTTAATTGGACGTTATTTGCTTAGCGAAGCCAGCATCTTAATCAAGATAACGAGTGGTCAGAAAGAACAACTTATTAACACGACATGCTCATTTCTTCGTTACGCGGACCGTTTCAAGACTGTAGAGTATAGGTCGCCATTTTTCTTTCAAGAAATCGTATCGTCAAGTAAACTTAAGTGTCCGCAATCATCCACTGTAAAGAAAAAGAACACACTGAATGCTTACTTTCGACATGCTTTTTTCAGCTTCTTTCCTGCTTGCTTTCATCTTCTTGTTTCCAACTTTGGGGCGAACAATGAATGCTGATATCAGCGTGATGGTCAGTGTGCTTGGTGGCGCCACTGCATGCGTAATGCTAGGTGAAACATTCCGCGTAAAACCTTGCACATGCGCATTCGATCTTGAAATTCGCAGAGTAAAAATTGATCTCCAAAGCTGCTATAAGTACTAAAATGACCCCACATTTTCTGGTTTATCCCTATTAAAGAAGAAAGAAGCCAGCAATGCTAGTCTTAGAAGACATCCAAAGTAGTTAATATGGACATCCAAAATGAATTGTAGGCATTTCTTTAGACTCTACCATCAAACTCTACCATCAAAGATAGTTACGGCCTCCTCATTATCGGAATTCAACACCTTGTTGCAGACAGTAAATTTGAAGAACTTTGTACATTTGGAATGCTATAATGCTATGATAATCGTAACATGTACAATGTATTACTGCATTGGGTAGATGTAAGAGATATACTGTATGTTGTATATCCCTTCTATTCCTCTTCCATTAACGGAATAAAGCTTTGTTATTATTATTATAACTAGGTCTCATTAATCCCATTGTTGTAAGTAACCGAATAAGAATTTTCAACAATTGATAATTGTTGAAATAAATTCATTAAACAAACAAGTTTTACTTAAAAAGATGCCAGAAGATTAATTTGATTAAAATAAGAGACAATGGTGCAACTGTCCTCAAATGGGGTTTAACCAAAGACAAATCCTAAGTAGAATGATGTACATGTATGTCCGAAGCTGGTGGGTGAGAGGGAGAAAGTGATAAAAAGGAGCGATTTCAAATCCAGTTCAGAGTCTAGCTTCAAGCAGAGCAAACATTGGCCTGATCGAAACAAAGGCACCAAAAGCCATTATCAAATGAAATCTTACGCCAGTATTGATTAACAACAGCTGATGGCCAGCGAAATGTATAATCATGACTAATTACTATCATTTAAAGAAATCCCATGGATTTCAGCGCGGATCTTCGCGCAGTAGATCCGCTCAAGTTCTTTCGATCAAAAAAAAAAACCTGCTACAGGGGTGGGGCGGTGCAGGGGTAGAGACTCCATATCTAACGATAGGGCTACGCAGCAGGCGCAAGAACTCTGCAAACTTGCATGGACAATTACAATCACCGAATGGATTAATCGATACAGCGAACCGAAGCGCCAGTGAAGCGAGCAGCTCCCGCGAGGTGGCGCTAAGAAACGAGGGCAGGACAGGTCAGACACACAATGACATCGATTGACCCTAGGCTGCGTGCAACAAAACTCCAGAAACAATTGGGTGGGCGGACAGCTATCTCAGCACTACTTGAATAAGAGCAGCAAACAAAGCGCAGAGACGTGGTGAGTAATCAACGCCTGGTTCTCAACGAATGGGGTGGCGCCACCAGCTCCATTCCATCGTCGCAGCGCTTTTGCAGAAAAAAATAATCAGAAAGTTTATGGTGCCAGTTGGAAAACTTTGTTACAGCAAAATCTGCATGCTCGATGGACCGATGACCAGTTTACTAAAGGCACGCGAATTGTCATCGCGTCATCATGAAACATTTCCAAGACTAGAGATGGAAAAAGGTCGTAGGTTGGTCGGAAACCTCAGATAGCATCGAAACTAGCATTGCGACGTGGTTCCAGATTGCGTGCTTTAAAACTGTGAGCCCGAATTAATTTGTGTTATGGTCAACACTACATTTGCCGCCATTTTTACCTGTGTCATCAGCGCAACTATACATCGATGTGCAAACCCAACTGGATCGAAATATGCTCTAGCCAATGATTCAACAAGACATCTACGCATGCCTACCCCAAATTATCTTATTTTCTTGATATCCTCTGATAAGATATCAACTGGTTTACTCAATTCCAACAGAGGGCTCCCAAATGAGCCAATGGGAGAGCTCGTAGGCCACTCGAATTTACTTTATACGTTGGGTGATGTTGACATCACCTCGAGTGCATAAAATCACCAGATGGAGCTGTGTACTATCTGCGAGCAAACATCGAGTGAAAAAGTCAACGGTGATCCATCAACTCGTGACAACGACTCCAGCCACGACCGCTGCGCAAAGCACGGCATGTCCCCTCGCCCAACGGTCAAGCACCGACTTAGCTGTCCGTGTCCCAACATCCTTAAAAATCCCGTAATATGCCGATATTAATAAGCGGGCATAAATGCGCCAGGAAATGTTTGTACATGTATTTATCCCCATGCAAGGGGCTTCTCGAAACGCAATATTTGAACAGCATTAAGCCATGTTCCCAGTCGTTGAATGCCTCGCCTCTCCTCTCTCCAGCGCCGCAACCACGACAACCCAAGTAGTTGAGCCTGGTGAGGGTATACAAATACATAAACAATGATGAGCATTTGCTTACACAGCGAGTCCATAAAAATGCCTGGCTTCATAAGCTTGTTTGTAAAGCCAAGTTATGAAAGTGCCACCCAGGCGAGGTGGCGGAAAACCAACGAGGAAGGTTCCGGAAATAGCGCGCGAGAGAGGCAACGCTGGAGCAATTCAAATTTGGGCACCGATCGTCGGTGTCACAGCGTCTAAGTTATCTCCTCCATTAGCATAAAAAAATGTGAATAACACGCACTTTCTGAAAATCCAGTAATTCATAAAAGTCGCGCTAAATTTCGAGCCCCGACTTCCGAGCCGGATTCAAAACACAAACACCAACACCGCAAGGCATCCACGGGAAGAAGGTGAAAACTAGGTGGCACCACAATCTTCACGAAAAATTGCGCTTTGGATTTTTTTCCGAAACAAAACTGGACGGTATAGCTCCAGATCGGTGGATCATAGTGCCAGAAAAGCGTTGATCTACTACTACAGTGTACTAGATTAGGCTATTGTACGAAAACATGGTACATACTGTATGTTGTCCGTTGCTTGGAAGCTTCCAAAATTCAAACTATATTGTTATAGTATATCGCTTTGCAATATTCCTGCATTGAAAAATTGAGGAAATATACAATGTGCATGTAAGTTTGTCTTCTTACATCCATTTTCTATTCTTTCCAAGCAACTATATAGCCTATATGCATGGCCACCAGGTTACTTCATAAACGAACACAAAATATTCTTTGCCTATACTAATTAGAGGATTCAATAACTACACAACTTCAAATGCGAGTTTGCGTGTGCTGTCATTTCTAAGTACACAATATACCTTTATTTTGCAAAAATTCTCATCAACTCCATGTATTTCAGAGTTCATGAACACCACGTAGCAGAGCATACAGTACGTGTATTATCTATTAGGAAATACACGAGCGTAGATGACCTCTATACTGCACGCAAATTCGAACTACATGTACACTAAACGTATATTGAACATAAGAAAACAAATTGTCTTGGCACGTGAAGTAGCGTTTGCTAGACGCAGGAGGCGCCCCCTACCCGAACCTTTTTTCCAAGGTTTTCCAAACCGGGTCCGAATCAATTATGCCGGACATGGTGGTAATGGCGAAATTTACGGCCCGGTCATCGCCACCGCATCCCCGACCGCTCGCCATTAGGCCGTGTCCAGCGCTAGTTAGCCATTCCATCGTGGAGGAGCGCCGTAGCTTCGTTCGCATCCCCGCTTCCGCCCGCGCATGCTGCACCCAGTATCAATAAATTTCCAACCACGATCCGGCAAAGCCCTTAAATCACGAGTCCATTTGCTACAAATCCTATATAATTGTTCGCGGTCGTCGCAATCTCGTCTTAACTCCAACTGCAACTAAGTACATTTACAGCATTTTAAGCTGAAGTATGGCACGAAAACCGATACATCAACTGCGTCCGTGTGTGTACTCTGCTCGCCAAATGGGGTTCCGAACCCCCCCCTCCCCGCGACGCCCATCGCCAAACTGGTCGCCTCGGCCGCAAAACCAGCGCCGGATGATGTTGGCAATTCCCTTTTATGAGCGCAGCAATTGAAAAGAGCATCAAAAAATGGCCGCCGCATAATTGCCATTAGCCAGAAACCAGTGAAACATGGCGGCGGTAGCAGCGGAGCAAATAGGCTTCATTATACGAGGTGCTTCCACACTATATACGTAGAGAAAACTTTGAAACTATCGATGCAAAGTGGAATTTCCATTTATAGCAAAAGGCATTTTAAGCGCATTAGCATGTTTGATCATTAGATGATCGAAAGTTGGATGCTCCGTATAACACTGCTTCTGTCATGGAGGATTTTTACTGGTGGTTTCTCGGAGGATTTAGTTTGTTTGTTTGTTTGTGGATTTTTAACGTTGGCCTATTTCTTCTACGAGGCTAAACACCAACGCCAGGGGATATGCCAGCGTCACCTACCTGGGAATTTTGACTACGAAGGGGCCGGACTTCAACCCCCCAAGAAGGATCTTTAACGTGCAGAGATCATACGGGATCTACACGGGACCTCGGTTTAAACTCTCAACAGGGGAAGGGGCTAGCTAAGTGGAACATCCATCCTATATCGATGAAATATATTTTGTACGAAATGTTCACACAAAAATCTTCATTCGTTATTCGTATGAAAAGCTAGCACTAGTTTTGTGTAAAATTACCCAAATTCCAGCCCACGATACGCTATATTAAAAAGTAGACATTCTATAAGCTGGAAAATTTCCATACAACTCCTCGGTGGGCTAATGCTGATGCGCTGAATGTTGGCGTCATGGTCCAAAATTGTCGCCAGTATGCAGAAAGCCGTTCGGAGCGCGGGTAAGCATTTCCATGGCAAAGTATGCGGTTTGCCATCTTAAGCCATTTAATGACCCAGAAATAAAATATATTTTCGACCTATCTCAGTTTCTATCTGGTGCTTGCGCTGCACGGGACCCATTACGTGCATCGATAACGGTTTCGTAAATAAAATAACCGGGGCTAAGTCGACTTTAAAAAGCTCGTTACGCCAATCTTTATGTATGAAAGTAAGCCCTAGAAATATGTTAGCGTGCTGCCTGCCCCGGCCGGCCGTACGTGTCATTCCGCGGCCGCTTTATTTATGACCCAGGAGCGGGCTCGGAAGCCATGTAAAATTTAGAGTGATTAGGTCGGCGGCCAGCCAATGGCGAACACACACAAAAAGCCATTTGTCAAAGCGCTCTACCTTATAATACGCGCTATTTTTCCGGCTGAACTTGACGTATCCGTACTCTATAGCTGCTGCTGCTGGGGCGGTTTTTATTTCCAGGCCCCGGATCCTCCCCATGCAACTCCAATCTTTTATTTCTCCTATCATTTCGCCAAATATCCTCGCCTTGATCCCCTACAACAATTTATTGTCTATGATCTGCAAATACACCGACTTTGGGCTTTCTGGAAAATAACTGAAGGGGGAGTATATGGCTATGATATTGAAAAATAAGAAAATGGCCACCGAGGTAACCTGCGATAAGGTTGATGAATACAATCAATCGGAAGAGAGGAACTGCTTCACTGCATTTTGTCAAAAAAAAAAAAACTGGACCAATCATAAACGGAATCTACCGAGAGATGTTGGTACTTATAATTTGTGTTCATTGAATGTAAGTTGATTTTTAAAGACATCGTTTATCTATAACCCTCTTTGCCGGTTTTATCGGTGGTAGCGCTTCAGCCATCACTTTTGGTAATTTTCATTAAGTTGAAATACAGTAGCCTATTACAGCGTTCAAAGCAGCTATTCTAAACCAGTTTTGCTCAAATAGGATCAGATTGGTTACTATCAAAGTCCTACGAAAATCAAATGCTATAAACTTCAGTAAAGTCTTTGAAGCGAATATCATCAACAACAACAACATTATCATCATCAACCATAGACGCAGCACCCTTTGGTATCCGTCATAGAACGGAGCCAATGATGTTCCGTCAGTAGATTTTCTAAATTTAATATAGCTTTATGAATTAACATGTATTTTTGAATAAAGTTGAGAATATATTTTCGAATACATCTTAATTTAAAATTTAAAATCGTTTTGTTCGTTTTTTTTTTTTTCAAATCTTCTCGACATTTCGAAAATTAGCTTCTTCAAGCAAACTGTTTCCTACACATAACGCAATTTAGATACATGTACTAAGGGGCAAGATTGATACATCGCGCATCCTAATTTTTGTCAATAAACTTCAAATTGTGCCTACCTCTGTGTCGATTCGTCTGTTTGTCAAACATGAGCATTGCATCTTCTATCTGTAATTAGAGAAAAAAATAAAGAGTCAAACACTTTTCAAACAAAGTCATTTTTCAAATGCGTGTCATTCAAAAATCAAAGGCCTGAAAACGTGCATGTGTTAGCTGCGAGTAAATAATTTAGTCCAATTCAAACCACAGGCAGGTAGTAATCACGTTTTCTTCTTTGGCCAAACGTCCAAATTAAGAGAAAAACGTCGTCGACTTCCATAAAATACACATTAAAAATTCGACAAAACACGATTCTGGGACAGACTTCGCCTACAAATGCCCAATAATAATCAATTAGGTGGAACGGAGAATTGCTCGAGCAGGCCACCAATTTAAAAAAAAAATAGCAATCAACATAGCAAATTTGACAACGACATTGCCATGGCTGAATGCTTCTTGAATTCAAAGCAATTGCAGAAATACAGTCTTTGAATGCTAAATTTGTCAGGATCCGATTGGGAAAACTGAAAACTGTCAAGGCAGCGGCTGGCCATGTTAACCCCCCCCCCCCCCTTCCAGTTCAGTATTCACCCCAGGGCGAGCGGTTTCATCGACTGCAGGAAGTCATCAATTGATCTAGCATTGAGGCTGCAGTGCCACAAACAGATGCCCACACTATATGCGACGATTCTTTCGCCACCTACGCTATCTATTTCCAGTGTCCGAATTTCCACTGGGATCGCGCACCAACGTGTGTTGCCTGGGCATCAGGGCGGCAATAGATGCCCCTGGTGGAATCAGCGGGAAAGACTCGTGCCATTCATCATACACAAGAGCTTCTGGCAATAAAAGCGCAGAATCAAATTTCTTGCACAGTGAAATCCGGATATAGCGAAATGCGGGAGTTGCGCAGAAAGTAGTTATGCGTTGAGGCTCAGGATAAAGAAACGGCCCTGTTAACATGGAGTCTGTAAAGAAATACTCTTGGAGCACATTCAGACAGGCTCATTGGAATTTCTACAAAGCCTGAAAACTATACACGTATATTGTTGGAATTTGGGTATACGCTCGTAAAATACGCCTGGGAAGTACAATGTAGAGGTGTAAAGATATTCGTATAGCTTAAACAGAAAAAAGAGACTTATGGGAAAGAGTAAAGGCGCTAAGAATTGTGCAGAAAGTTGAAGTAACACTATATAACATTATAATACGGACATAAACGAGGTTACTATGCCGGTACGATATTTGGAGAATGATATTGTAGGAAATTGCATAATATGATGAAACGAAGATTGGACGATAGGACACTGCCGAAGATTTCATTTAAAAAAAATGGTCTTGCATAATGCTTACCAAATAAATTTGGTCAGAAGGATCTTGCAATAAAAACAAAACAAACAAAAAATGTTGCCTGATAGGATTAGTCCAAATGATAATTAATACTAAACGTTTGGAAGCTATCAAATGATACCTTAAGAACTGGTCGAAAACCGTAAAAAAACGGGAGAGAAACTACACCTCGTCTAAACATCTATAGGGATGTGGAAACAAATTTTGACGGAATTTGAACAAAATTGTAGTCTGGTGCAAACTGGCGGTTGTAAAAATGGAGATGCAGAATCTTGACAAGACAGTCAGCTCAAAATTCATCTCGCGGAGTTTCTGGCGAGGCTTTTCATTTCTTGTTCGACAATTTTCGCCCGGAGCCCATGAGGGAATCTCTCGCAGTTCCGCTTAAGACGAAGCGTAGATGGCAGCAGAGTGGCACAGCTGCTGAACCGTGTGGCGCCAGAAGCCAAAAACGCCTGCAATGCGCCGCCACCGAGCCTAATCTCTGCCGCCACCGAGTCAACGTTTAATTTTAAGAGGAACGGATTAAAACGGCGAGTTTCGCACCAAAGTGGCTTCGGAGGCGACAGATTTTAAGGCCTTTCATGAATGAATTATCGATTGACAACAACGGCGCAAGGTGCTCGGCAACGACCTCGAACGCCAACATTCTTCTTCGAAAAACGCTACAGCATAACATCACATTTCTGCGAGCGAAGCCACTCTTGGCAGAGCCATGGAACCATCATCACGATCGTCATCATCATCATATGAGTTTGCCATCCAACATGGGGATGGTGGCGCTGTTGGAGGCGAGTTCAGGCTGATTGTGCCACAACTCACGGCAACTGCGCCGCCACCATGCCGCCATGACTGCTGCTTTTGCATCGACCAAGAACGAACGTCGCGTCGGCGCCACCTTAAAACTCCCAGCGGCTTATTCGCAACGCCCGCGTGACAAAGTAGACCGAATTCCTCAGCTGCATTCCAACGGTTTTCTGTCACGCAAAAGACGAAAAATTTACTCTCGGCAAATCTGGGGCGCTGTTAAAGAGAGACCCTCCGAAGCGAGAGCAAATCAATGGACCAATCGCATTTTCTGGACATATATGGGATATTTGCGATATGTGTCAATTTAAGGTGCAAATGGACATCGTGCATGGCCGTACTGTTTCCTCAAACAAAATAATGTCTAGTTAAAACACGTAAATGATGTTTATAAATGCACACTATAGACATTTCAGCTAATAGAAAACAACCGAGACATTATGGAAACAACAGGTGGAAACAACAGTGATTTGGAACAAACTGCCTGCAAGGATCGCTATGGCAACAACGCTGTCCGAGTTTAATCATCAGTTGAGGACACTAAACATTGCTGATTACACTGGCCTGAGTTCCTAATGCTTTTTAAGTACAGTATAACCTCTGTGATAACT
This sequence comes from Ommatoiulus sabulosus, assembly GCA_034697705.1. Taxonomy (NCBI): domain Eukaryota; kingdom Metazoa; phylum Arthropoda; class Diplopoda; order Julida; family Julidae; genus Ommatoiulus; species Ommatoiulus sabulosus. Next base: position 14,421 of record JAQGAO010002571.1, read on the forward strand.
GTACAACTCCTGTAATTGTTCCCTTTATGTAAATGCCTGCATGAAATATATGAGTATTAACTGTACCCCACCAGGATAGCTGTAAGTGGCACCAAGGCAAGGTACCCATTCTATTCCTTTTCCCGACTTGGAATACAATTATTATTAAGAAGCTTTACGAATGTCACTTTGGGCAGTCGGGAAGTCACGCGTGCAAAAGGGATGTATTCATTGGTTTAAATAAAACAGGGATAACCATGACGATTTTTAACCAATAAGCGTGTCGATTTTACACACGTGATTACATGACTGCCAAAAGTGCCCTTTTTAAAAATGTCTCAGTACCCTTATTATACGTGGTAATGATGAGCACAATGCATTAAATACCCTTTTCCGCATAAGTTGATGTCAAAAGATTCGAATTTGGAAGAAACAATATTTTCGTACGAATCAAGGCAAGACGTTTACTTTCATAACTTCTCCTAGCGCCACCAGGTGGAGTCGTTCAACATTTTCTCGAGTGGTTTCATAGTGTATTTTAGAGCATGCACTGTTACTGTACGGTTCGAGCAATTGATCCATTTCATGGGGAAAACTTTAAAGCGGCTTATTGGCCGTTAAAAGAAGTTTTATTATTGCCGGAAGGGTTTTATTATTCTTAGAAAGATGCAAACCTTCGTTAGACTTGTTGTCATTTTCCGCGAGCAAATTTCGCTTTGCACCGATAGAAAAGATTTATGCAGTTCCTACGCCGACGTCGTTATTGAAAATTCAGAAATTCGCCATCAGTTTTACTACGCACATACGGGACTGAATGAAAATAAATTTGGGGAAAACGCGCAAAATGTTGGAAATTGAAAACGGAATTGAGTCACTGCTCTACGAGCCTGTACAACTACGTCCAATAATTTGAAAGTTAAGGGAAAGCAGCCATCCTAGACAATTTCACAAAAGAATTTATAGGTAATGGAGAGAATTTTTGATAAAAAATATAACAATGCGGGGGAAATTTTAACACGTACATTTTGTCCGGCGTGAAAAATTTCCCTCAAAGAACAATTGTTTTTTTTCCAAACATTTCTTTGGAGATTGTAACAAATTATATGTTCATGAAACAAGAAATGATAGAAATCAACTTAATTAAATTAAAGAAATGCAATCACTTTGATAATAAAAAATAAATACTACTTTCGATATGAGCAGATTTGTATCTGAAGAATAAAACTCGAACCTCGTTAAGACGATTTCAAGTGACGTCGTTGTTTTTTCTCGTTTAAACCGTAGTTCGTATTATCAGAAGTCGGACTAGATCGTATTTATATTTTTAAAATAGCAAAAAAATAAAATAATAAATTACAATTTACAGGAGTTTAGTCCGCGTAAATGTACAGCTCAGCAATTAAAATATGGCATAATTGAGTTGAAATAAAAAAATAAAATGCAACAAGAATTATGCAATCCCTGGGGAAAATATCAATTTCTTGAGGTCTATGACGTCGTCGAAAATTTCGATATTTTGCTCGCTTTAAGAAAGTCGTACCTTGTACGCTCAAGCGATAACTAAATATTTTCCAAATTTTAAAAACTTCACCACCTTAACTTTAGACTCAATTTGACAGAGCTCGCTTGGTATACAATCTTCGAACGAGTTTCATCCAAACTAAATCCGCTAATGAGTTCGAACGACTACGCGGAAAAACAAAGGACTTTAGCTTCCAGAAAATGACTGACAAGCGGTAAAAATCAATAAATATGCAAATTTATGCTAAAAAAAATAATACATTATCGAACGAAGCCAGACAAAAGCTTAGAGAAAAACAGTGCACTTCATGACTACTAGACATCACGTAGAGCAGCATAATTACAAACATGAGCTGCCGGCCATCTTCTGAAATACATGTACTGCACATGCTAAAGTACATGTTCGAAACATCAAAATAAATCGTGGCTCGAAAGTAAAAGTTGATAAATTTTGATACATATTCGTTTTCTCGTAAATTTCTTTTAACTCTCATTTTTTTATTTGGTGTATTTTCCTTACTACACCCACGCTCCCTGATCAGCGCCACCTACGCAGTCCTTGAATGGGAAAAGTCTGCTACCGGATACAGGGTGTCCAAAACAATTAGATCTTCACCAAAGATCGCCATCCTTTTTCTGTCTGTTAAGAATACCTCCGGTGAAAACGCGCTCATATCTCCTTTAAAATTGCCCCGCTGAATTGATTATCCTTTATAGTACGAAAATGATGATGATGCTATACGAAATAATATATTCCGCGTGTACTAGCGCGCTAGCGCTAAAGGGAGAAATCATAGAAAGCCATTTCTGGCTTATGGTGTAGCTCCTAAGTTTCAAATACCTTTTGACGATATAAAAGACGATAGGAACGAGAAAAAAAAACAAAAACCCGAAAGAAAACAAGGAACCCAGAAGTAAAAAAAAAAGGTTACCAGCGTAAACAGACGAGCTGTTAAACGCAACCGCCGGAAAACAAAAGCAGACTTTGTAGAAAAGGAAAACGACACTGACGGCAAAAAAAAGGCCCGCAAAAAATCATGCAGATCACTATCGTGATGCGAAGAAAAGGTTGCAACTCAAGTTTTCGGAACTAAAACGTTTTATATTTCGACGTTTTTAAATCGGTACAATTCAACCACGCGTTGATTTTAAAGACGGAATTCATGGTTGATCCCTGGCGCTAAAAATCGATTTGCTACAAACGGGTTATCTTTGTAGGTAATAAAAGTGTCGCTTGTTTGAAAAGAAAAAAAAAACTTGGTTAACGGCTCCAATATGTACTCGAGATAGATCTCAGGCATACCATTAAAAAAATCAGAGATTAGTATTCAAGTGATAACACGTAGAAGAAATTTTCAATTAGCCCCTAGTTCCTGCATTTTAAAATGCTACGTTATAAACATTTAACAACTATACCCCGTTGTGCGTCAAGGGTTAACCTACTGTTTAACTCTAGGTTACCCCACCGTTGTACTGCACAAGCACGGGTTAGGAAAAAAATTAAGAGAAAGGTTAACCCAGCCAATAGGCAGGGTTAACCTCGGGTTATTAGGAAAAATAACATGGCGGACACTACGGATGACTGATGACGCTAGGGGATTGTGCATGGTACACGACCTGGTCACCCAGAAAGGAGAAGCCAGGATGCGCAATCTGGCAGCATTGGTCAAAGTTAGTTCCTTTTCTGACCTCCAAGAGTTAATCGGTGCAAATCAAACCTCTAACCCGAAGGTTAACCCGGAGTCAAAGTTTAACCCAAGGTTAGTAAACCTCAGATTTTAACCTAAGTTGGTGCAGCCGGCCCTAAATGATCTTAACACGCCGAATGCAAGTTTCCGAATCGTGGCGTTAACTAGCTATTTCAATTTAAGTTTCCTCAGTGTGTTCGTACCATAAGAATCTTACTGGCAAGTTACCCTAAGTGCACGGTCATTACAATAGGTGGCGCCGCGAGTTAAACATTATTTAATGTTTCGTTTTTTAACAAAAATAACATGCAAATTTGCGAATCAAAATCCCTCGAACAGAAAACAGATCGCTACGAAATTTGTAACAGAAATGCCAAAAACGGGAACAATGACAAAACGCCAAGCAGCGCCTCCGCTTTAAGGTCCTTATGTCACCACCAGGGCGGCGCCACGCGGAACCATTTTCCCCCACGGATAAGAAATAACTCGTCATGCCGATTTCATAGGCCATAATCCCCGTGTTATGAATGCACTCTCGTGTTGGCACGACATTTTATAATCGATTTCTGCTTAACTTTACATCAGGAAAAATACTATGGCGAGAAATTTGTACTAATGAAAAAAAAAAGTCGCTCTTTGAAAAAAGGCGAGGATAATTCCACGAGTGCATCAAATAAACGTAATAACTTCACCAATTTAATTCATTTTCTTCTGCAAAGATTACAGCGCGATTTTAATGCTTCTAGCACTGCACAACTAGAAAATTTTGGCATTTACAGTAATCTAACATTTTAATGCCGCTGCTCCCTGCCCTGAATCGTAACTCGTGTGACGTCATTCAATTTGACAACGAATTAAGGAGAGACACGTGTAGATAACTTTTTGATTACGTGCTTTTGAACTCTAAATTTAGTGCATGTTGATTAAGATAATAATATTTGGAAAAAAAAATAATTTTATGAACATTTAGAACTCTTGAAAAGTAGCGCCACCTATAGTGACATTGAAAAGAATAACCATAGAAACTTGCTCGATAAGCTATCTAAGTTGGTATCTGGATTCTAGCGCAGGATTACAGAGGCCTGATTTTAAAATCGTCTAAAAACTTTGCAAATAGCGATAAGTGAATATCCAAGAAAAACAACGCTAATATTGCCTCATTTTATGAATTATACATGCGCACTAACTGTTAACCTTGTTGCAAGTTACTAAACAGTTGTTTTTGGAACACTGAAAAAACGTGTGTGCAAGCGCGAAAGCTTAACATTTAATAAACGTTCCTTAAGTTTCCTTAACTAAATTAATCGTAACATGATAACCAGCCCCTTAACATAGGCAATCACTGCATACACCATTGCGTAAAACGAAAAACCACTTAAAGGGGGTTCAGAATTTATTTCAGAATTTGCGAGAAACGGCGCATCAGAAGAGGGAGAAACGCAGTAGGTGGCGCTAGTGGTCTGTAAAGCCTTGTTCACCATTCGTAAATAGTTTCCTTAATAGTGGCTTTCGAATTTTCGCCACTCATTGACACTAACGTACAGTAGAACCCGGATAAGTAGAAACCCGATAAATGAAAAAACCTGATATATGCAAGACATTTCAAAGCACCGAA
>JAQGAO010002572.1:0-19220 GCA_034697705.1 Ommatoiulus sabulosus
CGATTTACGCCCAAAATATTTAACGAAATAGTAGTCATTTTATTTTTAATTTTATTCCAAATATTAGAATATTAATTACTTCTTCGTCCACGGCCAGAAAAACCAAGCAAAAGTGGTTTTGTTAAAAAATGTTTCGCGATACGGTATATAGGCTACAGTAGCCTATATGATTAACTTTAATTTAGAAATAACGACGGCTATAGTTCAACATGTAGGCCAAGTTTTGAAGCCATTTGACCATGACCCTTGTTCCTATGCCCCACATAAACCTTCCATGGTTCCATTCATTTGTTTCATTAATCCACATGCATATGGCAGTCGTGGCTTAATAATTGGACCTTTTACTGACCATTGGTCAGCTACTTTTGGCAATCTTTACCTTTGGTACCCTTTTATTTCCAGTACTTATAAAAGCAGAGACCAAACGTTTGTCAGTCATACAGTGTTCACTTCACCATCTTGGTCGCACGTGCTGTTATAAGATTTATAGTGAAATAGTGATATACTTGAAGACTGAAGCAGGCTGAAGAGAAGTATTTCTATAAATGGAGTCCGGTAACAACATGGAAATCCAACAAGCAACCGAGATCGACATTTTAGGCGAATTGAAGTTTCCTGAAGAGCTCGGACAACTGAAAATGGACCATCCAGTGCTTGGAGAATATTTCAAAAAAGTGGATGTCCGAATCGGCCAACTCCGCTCGCTTATCATATCCGGTCGCCTGGCCAAGGAAAAATCGGCATGCACTTTCGAGAGGATAGTTGATTCTCTTCACACACAGATTGATGGCCACAAAACAGTAGTCCAAGAACTGCAATGCCAGATATACGGCCAGAATGAAACGATTAAAAATCTCCAATTGGAGATTGAGAGGCAGAAGAGATCAATCGAGGGACTTCCAGACATTCCGGATAAGGCAGAAAATCCGAAGAAAGCAGCAAACTCCTTGAGTCGTCGAGAAAGCTTCAGGATGAAAGACATGGCCTCTGAAGCAAGTGCCCGCAAACCTAGAGGATCTTCCAAAACAAGTGCCATCAAAACGACAGTTGTCAACAGGCGGATCTCCAGAATCGGCATTTCTCCGAGCAACTCCATCTCCTCCCTAAACTCGAATGAAACGACATCTTCAGCTGCGGAGAAAGTGACCACCACATCTGCAAGAAGCAGCACCCCTCAACAACGTTCCCTATTCGTCATCACTGACATCTCGGGCATCGTCATCGACTGCATTCAGCACTTCACAACAAAAGCTTTCCGGATTTTTGAGAAGTTCATCTCGCACTACGTTGAGCAACAGGGGGTCAGAGATGCATCCCAGAAATCCTATCTCTGCAGACTGTTGACGGTCAAGCACTTCAACCAATTGCGTGAGTTAAACGAGCAGTTTCCAGATAGGTCCAACTACCATCGCACCACCTTGTACAAGGTTGGTCGAGCTGCGCAATACCTGAACGAAAGGGCCATCGGATGGGGTCTGGTCAAGCGCTTCTCGGACCTCACTGCCCCGGAATTTGTCAACAACGGCGAGGTTCAAGAAGACGAACATTTGCTCGCCGAATATTTGGGCTTTCGAAAGTTGTGGTGAAAACTTTCCAAAGCTTAAAAGCTGTCATCAAGCGATGTAGAACTTGATAAATTTTATTTTATCGTTTTATCAGAATATTTTGTGAAAGTTAACATGCTTGTGTTAGCGTTTATTGCTGAGAATTCGTGTTGTCCAACACTCAATTGTTGTTGCACGAAATCGTCTGCTATTTTTCACATTTCTTTTCATTACATATCAACTTTTCATTCCCGCTATTTTTACTTTACGATGACAGATTATATACCATATAGGTGCACAAGTATTATTGATTTTACGAAGTAATTAAATCATCATGATTAAAAACGAAAGTGTTCGAAATCTTGTTTTATAAACACTCACTTCTTTGAATAAAAGCTAAACAATTGATCTACCGTTAATATAATTAATTACAACTTATTACTTTTGATATTATATCCATCCAACGTTTTTTTGTGAAAATAAACTATTCATTTTGCTGTACCAAATAAAACCATTCAGCTTTTTGTTTTGTGTCATTTTCAGGTACATGCATGCAGTATACAATATGCATTTATAAATTCAGACTAGCAAAATTCATTAGAGTTAATTTTTCTAATATTAATACGATTGTTATTAACTTTAATAACTTTCGTAAAAAAGCATAGTCTGCAAAACATGTAGAAATATCTTTACTTTATTTTTAGCTCTCATATGTTTCTGTACATTTTAATTTCCGGACAAGAATACAGCAATGACCAGTCAAATAACTTTATACTTTACTTTTGCTGATTAAATTGTTTTCAAAGTTAAGAATAGTTCCTGATTTCATAAAAAAATTGTTTTTTAAGAATTTAGGATCCATGAAATTAAAATTGCAGAACTTAATTTCCAACTAGAGACATACATGTAACAATGTGGTAAAACTTGTCGATAATTAGTGTTTGATAATTTCAAAATTTCAATTGCCAAATTGGCCAATATAATCTAGCCTAAAACTTGGCACACAAATTCGAAACAGTTCGGTCATTTTTTCTAACTTTAGAAAATACTTCAAATGCAGCACCCCAGGCCAAAAGGTCTTTCCTTCTTGCCAATTATTGGCAAAGCTTGGATATGGCTTGAGTGCAATATCGTTGGATAGGGGTATACAGGTAGAAAAAGGATGTTTTTGTTATGGTTTTATTATAAGAAGGCTTAGTTGTTGAAAAAATTCCCCAGTGACCATCCTTCCTATTTTGTTTCAATATTAAAAATAAAGTCTGAATTTTAGTGGAATAATGTAATCGCCTCGCCTATATGCGGCGAATGTAGTATCCTATACCGAATATCCTATACCCAATGGCAAGAGATGATTTAGGAAATTAACTCTGAAGTTAAATGTCGGGAAATATTTTTCATGGATGAACAATAAGTTTTGACAAACCTGAATTTCGGAACTTTACAATATCCGGATTCATGTCCTATGAGCCTATCATGATGTATTTCAATGTCAAAGTATTTGAAATTTGCAGTATTTTCAACATTTTCGAGGGCAAAATTGCAAACATTTCAACGTTTTCCGATTTCAAGTTTATAAAAATGTTCCACGTTTTCCGAGTTCAGATTCAACAAATTTTAAACATTCTTCGAGCACAAAAAATTAACTCTCCACCATTTTCTGAATACTAATTTTCAAAATTTTCATATGCTAATAATGTCTAGAAATGTCCGGAAAAAAATTTTTATTTTGAAAAGTCAGGGAAATTCAACGTGGTAATGTTGTAACAATCCGAAACTAATGTTCAATATTTAGGGCTTTTTTAGATAAAATTTTAGGACTTTTTTAGGACTTGCCACATTTATGATAAGTCATTTTCTTTTAAATTTTTAAAAATCACCTGAAAATTTCTTAAAATGGGAAAATTTTGTATTTGGAAAATGTTGAAAATTTGTGCTTTGAAAAAGTGGAAAATTTTGCAATTTTGTCATCGGAAAATGTGGAAAATTTGTACTCGGAAAACCTAGAGAATTTTGAAACATTGTACACGGGAAACGTGGAAACAAATTGCAAAATTGTCCTCGGAAAATGTGGAAAATATTGCAAGTTATAGGCCTATTCAAAAAACGTGGAAAATTTTGCAAATTTATACTAGGAAAACCTAGAGAATTTTGAAATATTGTACACGGAAAACGTGGAAAATTTTGCAAATTTGTACTCTGAAAACGTGGAAAATTTTGCAAATTTGTACTAGGAAAACGTAGAAAATTTTGCAAATTTGTACACGAAAAACCTGGAAAAAAATTGCAAATTTGTCCTCGGAAAATGTGGAAAATGCTGCAAATTTATACTCGGAAAACCTAGAGAATTTTGAAAATTTGTACATGGAAAACGTGGACAATTAAACAATTTTTTTCCGAAAGTGTAGCAAATTTTGAAAATTTATATTCAAAAAACGTGGAAAATTTTGCAAATTTATACTCAGAAAACGTGGGAAATTTTGCAAATTTGTAGTCGGAAAACGTGGAAAACTTTCCAAATTTCTACTCTGAAAATGGGTTCTGAGCTAACCATGTAAAAGTATCAATTTTGGATCGCCATAACTGCATTGAATTTCCCTGACTTTCTCAAAATAATCCATTCCTCCCTGACTTTTCCAGACATTTTCAAGTGTAGTTTGGCAGCACTGCACCTAGCTAAGCACAAGGGTAGTTTAGCAGTACTGTATCAAGATTGAAAATGTCTGAAAAAGTCAGGGAAGAATGAATTATTTTGAAAAGTCAGGGAAATTCAAAGCAGTCATGGCGATCCAAAATTAATATTTCTACATGGTTAGCTCAGGCCCCCTTTTCAGAGTACAAATTTGCAAAAATAATCCATTCTTCCCTGACTTTTCCAGACATTTTCAAGCTAGATGCCGAGCTGCTAAACTACCCTTGTGCTTAGCCTGGTGCAGTGCTGCCAAACTACACTTTTTTTATTTGAAGCTTTACTCCCTACAGAAGTATGAGAGCGCCGCTACCGAATACAGCGCACCAAACTACACTTGAGCTGAGCTAGAATCAGCTAATATTGTTATACTGCACTAGCTTGCACTAAGGTAAAGGCAGTGTTGTCAAAGAACATTTATAATAATTTGCAACAATTCTTCAATTGTTCGGAGGGTATTTGGGACTTCGCCGAATATTTAGGACTTTTTATTTTTTTAGAACTTTTTAGGACTTTTAGGACTTGTTTGCCACCCTGAATGCGTCTACTTGGTTAACTTGGAGACCATTTGCAAACTTTTAAAAAATGTCCCAAGTTTCAGTACAAATTTGAAAACTTTTAAAGTGTTCCGAGTAAAAATTTGTAAAGTTCTCTGTTTTCAGAGTAAAAAACTATCCCCATTTTATAATTACAAATTTTCAAAATTTTCTTATTCTAATTATGTGGCAAAATATTGAATAATTTCCTATGTCGATTTTGCAAATTCATGTAGGCCTATCTCTCAACTATACACACATACCAAAAGCTTTTTAATTTGTGAAAAATTGTATGTACTTATTTATTAAAGACCAAATCTTTTCATCCCTTCTTGGTTCTTTTTCTTTTTTTCTTCTTTCCTTCTGCATGTTATCCCATCATGGGATTCACATAACCTGTATAACACCCAAAGCCATGGTTATCATTGCAAAGTTGCAACAACTTAGGACAATGTCATTGTGGATATCACACAGGAATGTGAATATCAGTAGGAGCCACTATTTTCTATCACTACATGCATGAACCATTACCCAGGTGTTGGCAATGGTAGACGCTGGGTGACTTGCAGTGATGCCCCATCATCTTCTGTTCATAACTTCTGCTCTGTTGGGGGATTTTCATTCTGTTTCTTGTGTTGGTGTTCATTTTCAGTGCTCTACACTTTTAAAATTGACACCAGTGGTGTCCAATGCATATTTCGGCTTTTGGTTGCATGATGACCTTGAAGCGGTGTTCAAGGTCATCAAACTGTCTTGGCACGGAAGATCCCCCTTTGGTGATGACGGATCCGAGGTTATTCCATCTGTTGCGTATTCAAATATACTGTACTGTACATGTATTGTAAGAATTTCAGCGCCATCTACTATATACTGTATTACACGCAACGGGACAGACTGCATTAAAATGGCGTCTGAAGTGAGCTTTAGTGTCAATGTATAGTGTAAGACAGAGGAGAGATTCCAGTACAGTGTGCTTCACAAATTTCAATTAGACCATTGTCAAAATCGTACCAGGACAACGTGACTTTTGACGCACCATGCAACTGAAGCTGTTCGTGTCCATGCGTTTGATGGCGTTGATCATTCTGCTACAATTGCATAAACATGGCATGTATCTCGTTATTAATGGAAACAGACGCAAATACAATTAATGGATGACAAGTTCGACCACAAATATGTTGGAAAGAAAATCGCGCACTTTTTCAGAACCTCGATAAGTATTTTATGTCAAACCAGTTTTCTCTGCATTAATTACGCCGATAGTAGCCAGCTTTTGACCATTAACATTCGTAACAAACACCAATTACATAGTATCTCCTTCTCCCAAAACAACTACTCGTTTGAGCTTTCAGTTTTTTGTTTCAATACCATTGCTAATTATATTCATTTGGAAAGTCTCACTCATAAGGAAGGAGTGAAGAGCTGGCAAATATACTGTAACCTGAAGGAGGGCACAAAATAAAGAGGGAGTAAATAGAAAAAGGACTTTTGTTTCCCATCACTTAAAACCAATTTTGGGAGCCTCCCATCCCTTGACTTTCTCGATATAAAACACTGTTCTTTCCATCCCAGTTTTTTTTCTCCTTTTGCCACCATCATTTTATTTTCCCGAGGCTTCACACGATGACGTATACTTTTTCAAAAGTTCACTTTCACTTCCTGGTTACCAGAATTGCCCTACGTTTCAATAGCATCACTTAGGAATGCGCTATAACGTGTTCAACATTGCAAAAGCAAAGTTCAAGAATTTCGCTCAAGGGCTCGAGTTTTCAAGAACATTACGATTTTCAAACAATCGCTGCTTGAATCGAATTGGCCCCCACCTACGTACAACCCTTTGTCGCCCGCAACCGAAATCATAACAAATGCAATAAATCAATTTTCAGAAACGAAATGGCTCTTGGCATCGTGAAATTGACGTATCAACGTCTGCGTTTATTTACCATTTCAAATGCGTTTTGTTGGCGAAATACTTGTAATACGTCGAAAAATTGATTACCATTTATTACGCCGTTTATACCCACTTCCTAGCATGTACATGTATAACAACGTTTAATTTTTCCCAAACAAGTATTTAGCGTTGCTATTTAACCCCAGTCACGGCATGCCATAACCACATTTGCGGGTCAAGGAGAAAGTGTGAGTTATCGTAATTGCTTTATAGACAACAAACTACATGTATGGCACTATTTAAGGGATGATAAAGTGAAATTCCATCATGTAGATTCTGGAGCTTGAATTTAAGAATGCTACAAAGAAGGGTAGCTCCCATTCTGTGCTTACTGCACCGACACTTAATCCAGAAAAGAAAACCTCTATCGGAACCACTTTAATTTCCATGTAACATCATACAGTACATGTACATATATATTTATTATTATGATCAGTTCCAGTCGTGTACAACTTTCGGAGACCGCATATGCAAACTTCCTATATTGGATATGATAGCCATGACATTTACCAGTGAAGGCTTCAAAGGGTATAGGTCATGACAATGGCGTTCCCCATCCTCCCCATTTACCCGGGATTTGGAACCGGCAACATAATACTGTATACTGTACATGTATCATCATCATCGTCATTAACGCTGGAGGTACTGCCCAGGTGAGATTTGCAAGGCGTTTGTCTTCAATATTATATGTCATACCATTCTGGAAACAGTAATGGCTGATGTAATATCAATTGTTGTTAACTTCCAATTTTAAATATTCATTTTGAAAAGCATATTTGGATATTCTGCCCCTGCTTACCGAATATCTGAAGTATGCATTGTATAAATTCGTTTTTCACAATATTTAATGTCTTAAATTATTAGGCATTATTCCAATATCACTTCATGTTTTTCACATAGTAAAACAGTGCACCATGCTCTTTAAAGTGTAGTGGACTTTAATGAAATATTAGTGTTAGTCATCTTTGCTCAACCTTTTATCTAACAGAACAGATAAAGGTTAACTAAAGAAGTTGCTGACTGAAACATCACAATTAATAGGCAACTCCGAAAACTTGAATTTTCGCAACCTTCAATAATGTCAATGTATCTGCTTATTGTGACATTTCATCACTACACTTTCTGTCCAAGCTTGCAGGATAATGACAGCCAGAAGGTTTATTCCTCATCCCCACCTTGACTGAATGTTTTTTCCAATTTGGTCTTGTGCACTTTTGCTCCATTTTTGCTTTGCCCAAATCTACATTCTTCAACCACAGCGCCGATTAAAAATCGTCGATAAAGCAATATTTGTAGGCCAATATGTAAAATGCACATGTTAATCGTCAATTGGGTGGCATACATAATAACAAACGAGCAAATTACAGTGTTGCGGTTAGTTCTGAATAGCATCAACCTGAAAAATAAACGTAACACAAATTATTGACTTTTAAGGTTGGAAAGGTATTTTGAACCCTTTAGTAAACCGCTGTCAGCTTTCTGCTGCACCTGTGCCATACTGCACGTTCTCTTGTTATTCTACAAACCTACCATTATAATTATCGGAAATTCTCGGTCGATTTTTTTAGTAAAATAATACTAAACGTACGAATACATGGGCACACTGAAATGTTTAACCCCAATCGATAATGAAGCGTTTATAACTTTTAAAATGCGGCTGTTTTCACGATGCTTTTCTCGTGTAGCAAAATCCTTTCACAAATGCACCTACTTAATTGAAAATAGACCGTGTTATCTGACAACAATGTTAAGCCCACATTCTGTAATAATACTCATTAAAGCAATTAATTATGACGTGTCATTTCCACGACCCTGAACCTTGAGAATGAACTTTTAGCAGGTTTTTTTAACAATCAGGATGCTCATTGAACATGGTTTATGTTTTTATACAAAAAAGTTACAATAAAACTTGAATGGTTATAGAATATGACTCGATAGAATGATCGACGATAATTACACGTAAAACGCAAACAAATTAAGATGTTCAGAAAAATTGAAAAGGGATGAACGAGGATCTAATCTGATCTCTTATCAGATCTAATAACCTGTGTGTGAGATACGGTTCTGGTCACAGCAAAGTCAAAAATGCACTTGAACAAAACTTAGCAAAATTCTGAAAGCATGGTTATTTAGTATCACTAAATGTTTCCAACAAAAATCCTTTGTTCAGTTTTGAATAGTTTGTTCTCACCTTCGATGCAAAGATAAAGCCCGTATCACAGCCATCACGTATTGTGCTGTACTTGGGAGTATGAAAAATGCCCCAAAACTTGTTTTGACCGATAAAGTTCGCGATATCCTTGCTCGAGTCATTGTGACAATCCAAAAATTGGTCAAGATCTTTAATCACACACAGTATGCTTTAATTCTCAACTAGTCGTAAGCATCTTTTTTGCGAGAGAAAAATATGCATGACCTTACAATTTTATTTTTACTATATAGAAATTGTTTCTTTCTATTAGGTTATATAGCTCTGTAATCTCAAAAAATAAAAGGTAATTTGTTAATGAATGCAATTTGCATAATATTTCGCAGAAATCGACAATTTATAAACAACCAAAAAAAAATGATTTTTCAAGGAATGAATTCCATGCAGGCGTTTTTATGCGTATTTCAAATTCAAACTGATGTTTTGATACCAGCGTAACTCAGAAGCTTTACCAGTCTATACTTTGGCAGTCGTTAGTATATTAAACCAATTAATGTGTTGGTTTTGCACACGTGGCTTTATGACTCAACGTAAACGATTCTGTCTGAGTACCCATTCTGCATTACGAGACATTACAATGCCATTACGATTGAAAGATAAATGAAAATTATTTAATTCAGAACATTTGAATATATACATGTAGAATTATATCCATCGAAATAATTTGTATCTCCTGAATTACTCTGAGGGAATACAGTACTTGAAATTAATTCAATTCGTTGCTATTTTACTCTGGAAATAAAGTTTTCCTCTTTGCAAACGATGGTCTATAATTCGTGAGAAAGATAATCAGCTTCGAGGAAGTTAATTTGCGGTCAGGGAAGGAACACGTTTAATGTTTGAAAATTAATCCACCCGTGAGAATTGCAGTCATAAACTATATTAGAAAAACTGTTATACTGTGCATGCTATCGGGTAAATTATCTCAAATTAAATTTCACTTGCAAACGCATTTATAAATAATAAAAATATTCATTTTTAAGTATAAAAGATAACTCAATTGAAAAAATTACAAAGCAACATGGTCAACTCCCATTCAACTCCCTCAATAGTTATCTGAATTTTTCGAGACAACTTAGCATAATTTCTTTTCCCCTTAAAAGCGGGCCTTGCAATATATGGAACCAGAAATGAATATTCAGAACCGTGAGAATTTAAAAATTACCTTAAAATTGAGCGACTGGACACTGTAGATAATATTATCAAAACCGGAGGTACGAAGTAGGAAGTATATACAGTACACTATATACAATAAGATATAGAGTATCTGTACATGGTGTTGAATAAAAGGGAAAAAATAGCAAAAGAACATTTTTTAAGTGATAGGTTGTAGAATTAGCATAGATGACTCACTTCCTGATATATAATGAGTTGATACGAATCAAGTTTAAGTGCAAGATACCTACAGTAGATGTACCATATAATCAACAGGTAGGTCACATGAACAACTACTGAGAAGAGAGCCATCACCCTGGTGACGAAATATTAAACCAGTGTTTAGGATGAAAAATTAACTCAAAATTTCAATGGATGGCGATTGATTTCTATACATATTTCATAATTGCATCTTATCAAATAATTATATTTAGATCTATTGAATGACTGGTGCAGCCAATCATTGACAAAAAAAGTGTAAGCTCATTTAAAAATATAGTGTTACAAACAAATTTAAAAATATGAAGCTATCAACACCTTGGAAAAATATTAACTTAAACGCATATTTAAACATTAACTTATCAACATACAATTTATAATTAAAATATTAAGCTTTAACTGTATTTTAAAACATTACACTTTGAATATATTTATAAATATTAAGTTTTTAATATATTTAAAAGCTTCGATAATCGAACAGTGCACCGGTTGTTTGTGTATCAACAAGTTTTTTGTTTTTTACTGTATACTACTGTATTTAATGAATAAAATTGTAAAAATAGTGGGTACCTATAAAGTACTAGTATGTTTGAAATGTTACTCATTAAAAGTTTAGTATGCTAGATACAGTATCCATTTCACTCTTAATTCTTTCGAAAACTTGCAATGTGGTATTTTCATGATTGAAGGTGTAAGTTTCAAAACTTTACCACGAATCTCTAATGTTCAGACAAACGTATAATAAATACAGCGGTGGAATATGCAGGTTTAAAAGAGTTTAATAGCACAAGTTGAAATTTTCGCTTTGATATAATTGCGTATGTCTGCAGTTCCGCGAAATCCAAAGCACATTTCATGCGCTTGCCCATAACGAAAATTACTATACATCCACGCTATAACATTAGCGTTTTAATGAACCCCTATTACGACCTGGTCTCCGGAATTTAACGCATAACTACCCCCTACCTGGCACATAATTATCTATCTTCTCTCTCTATAAGACGAATTAATAAGCCTATCCATAATTCAAGAACGTGGAGAGGAAAAAAAAAAGGAATCACGCCACCATCGGTGCATGTGCATCTTAAAAATTATAATCAAGAGGAAATAAAATTCAGGAAGCACTGAAAAACACAGCCATCGCAACGACTGCGTGTAAATGGCATTTTATTAAAGCGTATCTTTCGCGAAATTGCCCACCGTGGTTATCATGGGGTCTCATAAACGACAACTTTCGCAAATGGAGTTGTACTTGCCGAGAACAACCCGCATATTAAAGTGCAATAAATTCCTGAAAAATTGCATTCATAAACTACGCAGACTGTAGTGGAATATCTTACGCGGAATTTGCAATGGTTTCGTGAATTTTTACATAATTCGAAGATTAACGTTGTCTGAAAACATGTATGTTGAAATGCACGAGACATATGCGCATTGAAAAACACAAGTGTTCCGGCATTCCAGCATCCGTACGAGTGTTTTTCAAAAGTTCAGAATTTTGGGTTTTTATTTCCGGTTGAAGTCAGTACTTCCTTATTCCATTTTTGAATCCGAGAAGGACATTTTTTTGAATCAGCAGCTTTTAATTTATCATCACGAATTATTGAAGTGCTAATTAACACGTGCTCTCCACTGATCACAATTCAAACTATCTTGAGACAAATTTGAAAATGTTACGGGGGTTTGCGACGAAATATATACATGATGCCACTTATCTCTATAAGTATAATAAAATTGGCCAAATTTCCACAACAAACCAATCAATAAAAATTAAAGTTTACTATAAAAGAAACTATTAAACCAGTTTTGAGCTTTGCTAGAGTTTAATTAACTTTAACAAAAAAAATGTTAAACAAAAACTTTCAACTAGATATATCTCAGGCACGTACCAAACAAATAAAAGGTCAAACGAGCACCCTGAACATATTTTTTACACGTTTAGCCATTACAGGTCAAAATTGCTATCCTAGTTGTATATTTAAAGAAACCCAACAGCAGATTTATTTTTTTAAAAATCCTACTGAACATCACATTTGCTATATGAGGTCATGAGGATAAACTTTAATACACTTTTAAAAGTGCGTAAATGCGCGATTAAAAAGTGTTCGATGTGTAAACTGTAAAGGTAAGTTGCAAATGAAATGTATTGTCTTTTTTGTTTGACAGTTTAGATGAACTTTTTTTCGAATTCAAAATTGAAGATGCTTTCCTGAACTTCAGTTCCGTATATACTGTATACGGTGATCCTTATTTCCTTAAGTGCGCAACTTACGAGGCAACTACCGGTACACGATGTGCTCCGGCCATATTTCAGTATATTAGTTACCTGGCAGAAAAGAAAGTGCACGCAAACAAACAATAACTCAAAAGGAGGTGGAGAGCAAATCTTCGAAAAAGATAATTCAGGAACAAACGTGCCAAGCTACACAATGGCAAAACATTTGCGGAATTTGGGAAGCCCGCTGCGAAGGCATTTAAATGGCCGAAAATAAGAAAACACGGAGCGTTTTCCGCAGTCCGAGCCTGGGGTGAGATTTAAAAAAATACTGTTAGCTCAACGTTATTTCCCATGCAGGAATTAAAAGGTACGGAAAACAAAAACAAAAATATCATTCAGATGTCCTCGCATGCCATTCAACGTGCCTTTCTCCAAAAAAACGTCTTTTGGCGACAGAACCGGAAGTATATAGGTAATATGGGAAAACAGGGAAAATTGTACGACAAAAAATACTGTTTACTGCCAAAGTACTCAAGTTTCAAAGTCAAAGAACTTGCATTATCCAAAAAGGAAAAAAAAGTTGTGGAAAAAGGGTGCAAAATTTCTGAAGGAATAAAACTACACTCCCTCGCAAAATAATAGTTTTATAATAAAGTTCGTGTAAAATAAAGGCCAATTATGTGAATAAAATGCGCTTTTTATAACAAATTATCCACCATCAAGTCACCCGTGGCAGACCCTATATTGCAATTTTTAAGTGAACTGGACCATTAGATTACACTTTTTTGAATACATTGCGTGCTATTATTTTCATATTTCCAGACAAAAAGAAAATTAATAATTTCAAACTTTTCTTCTAGAATTTTGTTTCGGCTGCTTTTCACGCAATTCGTATCCAACCATAAGGAGAAACCTCTCTCCCCTTGAGAAATCTAACATGCATATACGATTACAAGTAAAAAACATGCATTATACTAAACAATCAAATTGAATAGCCAATATACAGTGTACATGTAGACAGTATGTTACTACAGTATATGAACAAATGCAATTATTGATGCGATAACGCGTATAGTTTACGAAAAAAGTTATATTAATCAAATTGTTTTTGGCTATTATAATTATTGATGCGATAACATTTAGTTTACAAAAAAAGTTAAGTATAACGTAAATTACAGTAAACTATTCCATTTTAATTTCTAATTTATGAAATCCAGTGCTCTCATAAAAATGAGATTATCTCGAAAAATAAGTTAACATGGAAAAAGAAGTTTGAAATAACTAGACAACCATCCAGCTAGTTTTTTACGTTCTAATGGCTCACTAATGTGCTGTACATGTTTACTGTCAATCTATTACATGCTGATCTAAGAAATGAAAGTGATATCACAATTTTCTCATTAAGTGGAAATACTAATCTTGAGATTAACTTGCCCACACAGCATTCTTTAATATAGTGTTTGTAATGTTCTAGATGCTAAATGCCTTTTAGCGCATTTTAAAGGCAATATTTGTGTATTGCAAACTAAAATTAGCATTTCATGAACAATTTACGAATTTTTCTGATCATTTTTTGAAGAAAAAAACAGGTCTGTCTTCATAATTGCTCTTACATCTGCTCTCATTTTAATCAATGAACAATCAGTTACCTGATCAAAAAGACATACCTAATTGATCAATAGATTTTAATTCGTTGGCAGCATTATATAACCTATAGTTTGTGATTAATCAGGATATATATAACTGCTCATTTTTAAAGCCATATCCTAAGGTTTTCAAAGAGGTGTGAACCCATCTCAGCCTAATTTAATCGAAAAACCTTGAATTTCCTCTACACGTTTATCTGATCAAGATACTGCATTATTCGAAACGCCTTTCAACGAGAACTATTTTTATTCAAATATTATAAGTCATGATAATCTTATACGGCCGCAAGCATCTATACGACTTGAACTCTTTCAGCACAAAGTAAATTTGAAAAACTGATTGCTTATTCCAAAAAAAAGTGTTGGAACCAGATCGCATCAAAGACAAATGAATGAAACTAGTCTACGGGAGTTATTTGAGCAGAACAAAGTTAAATTAACTGCTTTTACAAGGCAGTTCACTTATTCGCAACGGTATTTAGAAATACTCCGTCAAAAAACATGGGCATTGTTCGGAGAAAATGCAAGCAAAAGTACTTGACCATTGTTGCTACAAAAACCGTTACCAACTTATCACTCAACCGGTCAAGCGAGAAACTCGAGGTATAGAAAAAACTCCGAAGAGGAAAAATGTAAGATTCATTCGCGGATAAAAGAAAGGGTTGAAATAAAAGGACCATCTTTCATTTGAACGTTTTATGTTATAACTGTTTAATTACATAGTTCACTAAACGGCGCATTATCGGGCATGAAAACAATGCATTCACATTCCCAGTGGCCTAAATAGTTGTGATTAAAAAGCAACCAATTGTTGCATAACAAATAAGAGCTTCAAACGTGTACTAAAATTGCATTCTTTATGTGATAAATTCTTTCCTGAAAACACCATCAAGGAGTCAGAGCCAATATACTCAAGGCATTGTTAGAAATGAGTTAGCTTGAAAAACATGTTTGCATGCATTCTATATGTGCACTTAATTCATCGGAATTATATAAAAAACAAAACATACTTGATTCATTCACTAAACATAAATTAAATTGCATTTCAGCAAATTCAAGATATAATAGTGCACATATACGTGTGAAAAAGCGACACTATTAACTGGTTTAAAAAAAGCACATCGGAGTATTACTGTTTTGCATTGCTTTTGCACGACTGCGAAAAATGTTATTAATACAGCTTCTTCTCATGAGTACCCCTAATACAATGCCAAGATCTGTATTTAATTGCAAATTGGTTTCAGAGCCATTGAAACATCGAGTGAGTGGACGCCAAGTCAAGGCTAGGCACTGACAAATATCGTATCATAGCAGAAAGGAGGTCTTTGCCTTCTCACCTATGGTCATAAGCAAACAGGTGATTGCTCTCCGAAAAACACAATGGCTGCAAAGCACTTTTATTCCACATTATCAAGGAAATTACATCAATTAAAACATCGTGTCACGGTTTATTATCGTTATATTACAGCATGGAAAGGAACTGCGGTTTCGAAAACGACTGTAAGGTGTATACAGCCACGTGTACCCTCGCGTTTTCGCATTTTTTCCCCGTTTTACAATAGATTATAGACTGCCAAAATACCAGCAATTTGCGATTTAGCGTTGTTGCAACAGCATCAATGGCCATCCTGTTAACGAACTAAGATGGGTGCCGGTACATGCCAAACGTGTGTCACAACACAAAACATGTGTCAGCAATTTGCATTTAAAGCAGCAGAGTCCATTGACAGGAAATCCATGTACAAAACATGTCGAAATAGCTGTTATTCACCTTAATCGTAATCCCCGAAAAGACCCCCTGGATGCAATTCGGGGAGTAATTCTCATGACGGCGCTATGCGTGCGTACCTGCAGATAATCCCCCTAATTCAGTCCATCCAAGCGTGAGTTTGAAGTTTCCACGAAACATTAAACAAATAGCGCCCATTCAGGAAATCCATTTTATACCGAAGACAATAAGGAGATCCCCACTTCGTAGATTATCGTTAAAAATCGCTACTGTTCAGCTATTAATTCAACTTTTAAGCTACCCCTTTTTTCACAATGACACGATGGATTTAGCACCGTGGCGCGGCCAACGGGTTAATTAACAGTGGCAAACAGCTTGTTGGCTCCGCATTTATACACATTTTATTGTTTGCACATCATTCAAATGATTTCATTCAATAGCGCATAATAACGAAAATGTACTTTATGCAATCACCATGCATTGGTTGAAAATACATTTGCGGAACTCAGATATGCTGATCGTATACTTGGAGGTCGTGATGTCATGCGTGCACAATGAATGCATTATTTGGTTTAAAAACCGAGATAACCTAGAGTGAATTTACGCGACTTCACGATTGCCAAAGTACGATTCGTAAAGCTTACTCCTAGAAAACGCTAGATTACGCAGTCCTATTGTGTTGTTATCATCATCATCATCACTATACCATCGTGTTCGCAATATTTGGAAATAAAGCATGCATCATACTTCAGTATGACTCTTGACGAATCTCAAGAGACGTCAAAATTTGTTCTTTGAAACCGTAGTTCGTATTATCAGAATTCAGACAAAACCCGACTTCAACAATAAGAAATAAAGTTTATCGAAGTTTGGATGAAATCCTATACTACTTATATGAATGGGAAGGTTCACTGCATGCAACATTTATCGGGGAATTCCCAGTTATAACGTACTGGATATTATTTTCACATTGTCTAAGGTTAGTTTGGACATAACTTGCATTTATAATTAAGGTATATCTGAATGAACAAATATAAAAATATTGAAACTACTGCTACAGTGCTACTGCAGCATTTTCGTTGTTAAGTATACGCAAGAGACTCAGTGTCTTCTATCTCGAAAGCAAGAAAAATCAGTGAAATTTCCCTTTACCGCCCATTTTAAGATCAACTGCTTGTATTCTGACTTCAACCGATGAAAAATGACTGTTTCTATATAGAAAACCACTCAAAAAAGAAGAAAGTAATTTTTAAGGGTTATGTCAAAGATTCTTCAAAAAAATGTACGATGCTGACCATGGTCGACCCGTTTTGCAATAATTTTCCACTTTATACGTTACATGCGTTTTTCTATATGTTTTAAAATAAAAAACTGCATACCTGGCAGAATAATGCCATATTCGTGCGGAGGATGAATGCCATGCACGCATTCAGGAAAACATTTACGCTAACTTATCCAAACAGTTAAAGGCTAATTCGTCTCGCCCTGGTCTGGTTGCGCACTTTTGTTTTAACATTTTAACCCATGGCATTTCATTTCAGAGTCCACGCCACTCATTACGCCGTTGCATTTATTAATTGCGGTCCGAAGAAACTGACCGTGAAGTGCAATGCCTTCTGTCACTATACAGTTCCGTTATTGAAGCTATAGGCTCTAATTTTACATTCCACCTTTTTAGAAAAAGAAATGCAAAAAAAAGAGGTATATTTATATCGGACGAAAGACTCCATTATAAAACTCGTAAAACGGTGATGACTATTTCCAGGGGCACACGTTTTTATATTAGAGGTTAATGATGCAAGTCAGGAGTGGTGCCGCGTAACCCCCATGCACTAAACCGCCCATTATTCAACTCCAGAAATGGTTTCCAAGCTGAACATTCGCTCTATAATTTTTAACCATCTTCACGCACATGCGTGTAATTTATAGGCTTCAATTAACGCGGTAGTACATCATTAGAGGAATTTCGCTTTCCTATTTCATTTATCCAACCCTTAAAACTGATGAATTGAGAACAGGGAATCGGGAAAAAGATTATAACGATTAGAATTCTTATCGAAAATGAAAATGAACTCGTATACAGATAGAAATAAATGCAAATTGAGGAAACTAAATTTTAAAAAATACATGTAGCACTATAAATTAAAAACTTGGCGTCAAGTTAGCAGGAATTTGAAACCAGACAGAAGTTTTGCGAATTGTACTTTGGCAGTCGTGAAGTTACGTGTGCATGAAAAGGAATGCGTTAATTGGTTTAAACTCCAATGCATTAATTTGTAGAAAACCAATGCTTTAACTTGTTTAAAAACTAATGCATCGATTGTTTAAAAACCAATGCAGAACTTATTTAAAACCCAATGCATTAACTTGTTTATAAACCATTGAATTAATCTGTTTAAAAACCATTACATGTATATTAAATTTTTATAAAAGACCAATACATTAACTTGTTTAAAAACCAATGCATTAATTTGTTTAAAAACAACCAATTAGCGTGTATTACACGTGACTTCATGACTGTCAATACGATTAGTAAAACTCCTGTTTGAGTCCCCCTAAAATATTACTGAACTCTGTGTCTCTCAATGCTCGTATCAATTCCCAGTACAGGTTTGTTCTCATGCTTTCACGAACCATAAAGTCGTTGCAAATTACATGTTTACGAGAACTAATAGAGAGGGCTTTTCATCCACCCACCTTCGCTTTGAGTACATTACTCGTTCTTTTCAACGAACGATTATATCGCACGAAATGCGCCGAATATACAGTACATGTATAAGTGTATTTCAACTGACATAACTCCAAATTGCAGCTCGTTCACGTTTTCAACCACCTTTCAAGTTAATTCTTTCACCCAAAACACTAAATGCTTATCTCCCATTAAACAAGGCACGAAACTATGTACATGTATATGAGAAGCATATACTGTATGCTGTACACTCAAGTTATACGAGTGCAGTGTGTAAAATACTGTATATGTAAAATTATGGAAAACTCCCTCGACAAGAAATACATTCGATAATCGCCTTCAACCGCTATCAAGTCCATGTAGTGGAACTTAATTGTTTGCAAAAATGTTTGTGTAATTAGTGTTGTTAATTCGTGCTCAAATTATTCTGGAAAATATGTTTAGAATCTTAATAGAAATAAGTTTATTATTATTACAATTGTGTATACAAGTATTAAGTGGGACAACTCAAAACTCTTCAACCTCTAGTTTTTAAGACAGTAATAAGTCAAGCAAATCTGCACACTGTAAGTCAATTACAGCTTTCTGGAACACCAAAAATGCGTTCATTAAACACAAAGTGTAACAATAATAGAACA